>JAADYF010000791.1:0-13581 GCA_023338175.1 Phytopythium delawarense | reverse complement strand
GGCGGCTGGGGAAACAACAACGGCGGTGACGACGACTCTGCCTCGACGCCTTGCCCGGAGGGAAGCGACTCGACCGGCAACAACGGCGGCTGGGGAAACAACAACGGCGGTGACGACGACTCTGCCTCGACGCCTTGCCCGGAGGGCAGCGACTCGACTGGCAACACTGGTAAGACCGGTGTCACCGCCACCGAGGCTCCGTCCACGAGCACTTCGGACAACTCGAACCAGCAGCAGCAGCAGCAGCAGCAGTCGCGCCACCTCCGCTTCTAAGCGTTGGTTGATGCTGTCGTGCGCGGTGGTGGTCGGGTCTCCAGCGCCAAGATTTTGGCATTTGAGTTGGCAAGGCGCTGGCGCCACGACCTTCAGGGTTCACACTTCTTGTCTTGATGCGCTTCTCACAGCCGCAGCGGTCGTTCCCCGCCTGCTCCACATGGGACAACCAGGAAATACACACTCGGCTCTTTGTGCTTTACTTTATCTCTTGTTGCTCCACTTCTCGGGCATTCCATGCGAACCGAAGTCAACCGACTTGAAAGGGTTCAAAGTCAGTCATCTAGACGTGGTATAGCTATACTTTATCAGTGTATTTCATCCAATTCAGCAATGATACACTGATTTAGCTGCTATTATCGGCCCCATCTCGAGAGAACCGCACCCTTCGACACCAAAAATCAGTTGGCACCGCGGTCGGATCATGGCCGAGTCCAAGCTCAAGGTGGCGGCCACGACGGCCACGACGACGGCCACGGCGTCCGTGGACCCGAACGGCATCCAGCTGGGCGCGTGGTCGCACGCGCTGGCGCCCGAGGACGAGTCCTGGTCGGCCGCGCTCTGGTCGCGCGACGTCTGGTGCCCGTGCTTCCCGCTGGCGCAGGTCGAGGCGCGCGTGGGGATGGCCTCGTTCGGCTGCGCGCTCTGCTGGCACCTGAGCACCAAGGGCGCGGCATACGTGTCGCTACTAGCCGCCACGCTGCTGGCTGCCGCCGACGTGTACGCCTTCCGCGTGGACGACGACCCGCCGTCGGCCGTCTTCATCGCGCTGCCGATCGTCATGGCGCTGCTGGGAGTCGTCCAGTCGGCGCAGTTCGTGTTGCGGCTCGCGCGCACGCGCGGCGTCGTGCGCGAGCGCTTTGACATCCCCGGCAGCGTGCGTGAGGACCGGACGGCAGCGTGGCAGGAGCCCGGGCGTGCCATCCGCCAGATGCGGAGGCACCTGCAGATCGAGTCGGCGACCTGCTGCGGGGCCGTCGAGACGCTGCCGGCGTACGCCGTCTAGGCCGGCGAACGTGAGGGAGGAGGCACAAAGAGGCAGGGGAAGGAAGGGGAGGGAGGGGGGAAGGGGGAGGAATACAATGTGTGCTTGCTGGAGTCTCTTGCCGCGGACGTTGGGATGGAAATAGCGCGCGACGGGAGGGAAGGACAGCGTAATGGACAGCGTGCGGCCCGTGGCGGCCGCAGCGAGGGAGCAGCGGCGAGCGGCCAGGAAGGTGCTCGACGGCATCGACGCGCTGCTGCGGGGTCTCGACGAGGGCGGAGACGGCGGCGGAGAGGCTGAGTGCCGGGCTGCACCTGCCGTCGGCTTCGGTCGCAGCCTCAGCAGCAGCAGCAGCAGCGTCGCCGCGGCGTCTCGACGCGTCCGCGCCTCCGTGACGCCGGGTGAGTACAGAAGGTCGAAGCTCTGACAGCTCGGACGGCTGACGAGCGAGTGCGAACGCTCTAGGACCCGGGGCGTACGTGGTGGAGACGGCGACGGCGAGCGTCAAGCCGCGGGTGGTGGCCGCCACCTTCCGGGTCGGAGGCTGCAGCTGCCGCCTCATGTCGTGCTCGTGTTCGAGGGACAAGCGACGCCACCAACACATCCAAGACGAGGCGTCGGCACCGACGAGCAGGACCGACGCGGTGCTCGGAGCGGATGCCAAGGCGGTGGTGCAGTACCGAGCTCGCGCGACGCCCAACTTCCGCACGTTCGAGCAGAAGCAGCGCGTGCGCGTGGTGCTGGCGGCCAAGCAGCGCTGGCGGCGCGTCGGCTTCTACTCCGTGAGCCACCGACTGGTCGAGCGCCGCGTCGACGTCGGCCACGTCGCCTTCAGCGTCGCCACGGGCGGGGAGAAGCGCGCGCAGGCGAGGCTCCGGCGCAAGTTCCGATCCTGGAAGCACACGGCGGCGTCGTCGAGGCCACCGCAACATGACGCGACTGCGAGCAGGAGCAAGCCCGATGGAGGCGGCAAAGCTCAAGTGACGGCCCAGTGGAAGCGTGCTCGAGCGAGCCGACTGCTCCAGGGGAGCGAGAGGAGGAAGAACGCCCAGCCAACACCTTCGACCGACGCGCGGTCGATGTCTCGGAGCCTGCGAGCACTCCCAGCGCACGACATGAAGCGACAGAGTGGGCGAGACAACGTGCACTGCCGCTCCAAGCACCTCAAGGCCGTGCTGCGCTTCTGTGACGACGTGCTGAAGGAGCATCCGTGCCCACCGAGCGGCGGCGACAAGCAACCGACTCGGACGAGCGAGAGCAAGAGCCAACGCGCGCCGTTCTCCGTCGCTGTCGGGCGGGATGGCGCCTGCTTCGATCAAGCCTCGGGGTTCTACCTCGTCGCGAAGGACAGTTCGCGGTCACTGATCCTGGCGCCGACGGACGCCAACATCCGCTCTCGTCCCCGTGGCTGTGTGATATCTTCGTTCCGGGAAGACCCTCAGAAGACCAGCACTGCCAGTACGCTAGCCTACTCGCCAAAGTACGCGCTCGTGGATCGGACCACCCGCGGCCACCGCTTCGTGACGTTTGAGAGCCAACGCCCACGATCGGCAGCGTCGCGCGGGGATGACCGAGAGCAGGTGGTCCTGACGCCCGAGCTGGCCAAAGCCTACGACCAGCAAGTCTTCCCTCGCGCTGCATGGCTCGTCGACTACCACAAGATGCTTGGGCGATTCGACCAGTAGCAAGCGAAGTCGATACGATAGCCCATCTGTCTGAGATCAGGATGAGGAATGCAGTTGGGACTCCTAACGTGCTCTTCGCCTCGTCATCATGCCGTCACTACAAGCCGTCACTACAAGATATGATCACAGAAGACCACGTCGCCGTTCCGCCACACGTAGCCCAGTAGCACCACGTACTTGAGGCGTCCTCGGAGCACCATGTCGACGCAACTCGGCGACGAGAGTAGACGGGTGGTACCATAGCGAACGCGGACGATCGCTAGTGCTCCGAGCGCTCGCCCAGAAGTACATCAAGATGCATCTATGACCGACGAGACATAGTAGGAGACCGCTTGAGCGGGGCAAGCGAGTCACGGAAGCGCGAGCGGTTGAGCGTGGTGACGAAGCGCTGTATGACACCGGCGCACAGCAGCTCGCCCACGAACTCCGTCTCGTTATTGAACAGCAGGCGGCGCACGACTCGGTAGACGCACTCGCTCAGCCGCGTCGTGTTCTTGAAGATCTCAAAGAGCATCGACAGCATCCCTGCGAGGTTGTAGCCGATCGATACCACGGTAACAAAGTGATCAGCGTCCACGCGAGAACGAGGAGTTTGATGCCCGGCAAGCACTCGCGTCGCGGACGAACTCGGACGATTGCAGTCGGCCCGCGAATCTCGCTCCCGCCGAGGACAGGGTGGCCTCGACCTTGCTGCTCGCTCGCTTGTCGGCTTCAGTCCTGAAGTGTTCGCTCGCAGCTCCAACGGTGTTTTAATGGAGCCTTATCTGGTGTGAATGAAGCGTCGAGGCCGTTACAGCAGTCTCCTGCTCACCGAATCGGCGCCACTCTTGCACTCTTGACTCGCTTCGAGCCCGCCGCGAGCCACGTGCACGCAAGGGGGAAGCCCACGGTGCGGTGCTGCGGGTCGATTCGCCATCGCAGCAGGATGAAGTTGAACGATCGCAGCAGCCGGTGGGGCAGCATGCGTGCGAGCAGCAGCAGCAGCAAGTCCGACGCGCGGTAGATGTGCGCGCCATGGAACAGGTACCCGCTAAGCAGCACGGCCTCGACGCTCGAGTATCGCACGCCGCGACGCGTGACATAGGCAAAGTCCTCACAGTCGTGGAAGAGCGCCGAGACGTGTGTGCCGAGGCAGTGCCGCTCGAAGGTCGTCAGCTCCCGAGGTGCGGCGTCTGTTTCTCGAGCTGGCGCGAACGAGGCAACCTTCGCACCAGAAGAACGCGGCAGTGGCCCTGTCCTGTGCTTGGCGGTTTTGCTGCCAAAGCGATCACCCAGTACGATACCTTGGTAGTTCAAGGGGGCAGAGCTCCATCGTCGCCCGTCAGGGAATGCCGCGTCGTCAACCTCATCGCTGTTGGGGTATCGCTGCAGATGCAGACAACGCCGAAGCACACAGGCGACGACGAACGGGATGAGTCCGAGGGCCGCCACCACGGCAGCGAGGACGACCACGAGGTTGACAGAGAAGACGATGCACGAGTCGCTCAGGTCGCACAGCTCGGCTCCACGCGCCATTGTCTTGCGCAGCAGCTCGCCGTTGTACGCCATGATGAAGTCGAGAGAGGTGCGGCGGTAGAAGTAGAGCAAGGCCGCGACAAGTCCCGTGGTGCCGAGCTGGAGGACCTCCCACGTCAGGCGGAAGTACCGGTCCAGCTCCTGGTCGCCCGTGCGCGCGCGAAGGAGGTTGATGAGCGTGTACGAGAAGACGAAGAAGCACAAGGTGAGGTTACCGATCGACTCGAGCGAAAGCGTGCCCGTCGTCAGGCCCAGGTAGTACCGGCTGGATGTCATGAAGAGGTGATAGGCAACTTGCGCCAGGTACACGACCTGCTGGTGTCCAGTCTGGCACTTGTACGCCCAGATCTGCGTGAGCAGCACCGACCGTCGGCGCGCCATCGTCTGGTAGAGGCTCACCGCACCCATGGCCAGCAGTTGGATCACCACGACACTCGGGAGCGCACTCAGCGTCGCCTTGTCAGCATGTCGGAGGCGAAACACGTTCGCTGAGATCAAGAAGCGGCGCCGGTCAGACGACGAAGCCGTGGCATCGGCGATGATGCTGGTCACGTACTCCCAGAGCGGGCTGTAATCATTGTGCACGCACATATCGTCGGTGCCGCACACGGGGATGTCGTCGGGGTTGAGCAACATGAGACCGTACTCCGCCCAGTGTGCATCCACTGTGCAGTCTTCGTCAACGAACACCCCTGATGCGTTGACCAAGCGCAAACGGCAGCGGCCGTAATACGCTTGGAAGTGCGTCTGAATGACGCGATGGTCGCCGGTTGAGAGGACCACTGATGGAAATGACAAGCTGCTGGAGAACCAGTAAGGGCAGCTGTACAGCTTGCTCGGGACAAGCAACGCGAGGTCGACGCCGTCGGTGCCCAGCGCGAGCTTCGATCCAACTGCGGCCGCCACCGCTTCGTCCGAGACTAGCGGTCGGCACTCGGTGACCTCCGGGAACACGTTCAACGTCGCGGCCGGCACGACCTCATCTACCGCTGCATTCAGCGAACCGGGGGTCCGAACCCAAGTGTACGCGTGTATGAACGCCTGCAAGCCCCATCGCGTGTCATTGCACGCTGAAGACGTGTCGGTGATGGCGTGTTCAAGCTCGAGGAGGTGGCGAACTTCGACCGACAGCCGGAGCGTCCGAATGACGTAAAGTATCTGCTGCGCGTTCGCGTGGATCGTCAAGATAGGCGTTCCCCATTCGGACCAGCCAGCGAAGCAGTACGAGTTGTCCGCGCCAGCGTCAAACTCTTTAGCCAGCTTGAGCGCTTCGGGAGTCAGCTCCTGGTCGATGAGGCCTTGGGCTGTCAGCTCTGCCGTTGCTGTGAAGAGCGCTTGGTAAACCGGTCGACTGACGAGCGCCTCGCCCTCGAACCCAGCAAGAATGGCGAACGCGCGTGGGCAGCCAAGGTCGCAGTCGTTGCACGCGCCGGTCATGACGGGGTCCATGAAGCTGAAGGCGAAGTACGCGTCCTTTGAACCGATGAAGGTCGTGGCGGTCGTCACATACTCGCTCTTCAACATGAACAGCGCCAGCAACAGCGGTGCTAGCACAATGCGCCACAGCACGGCCAGGTAGGCAACGACTGCCGCCGGCCGGAGAGAACTGCTCGAGCACCAGCGCCACAGCCGGCTGCGAACCACGATCGAGGTGTGCAGGGTCGGGGAGTGCAGCCTTGAGGCTGGCGGCATGGGGGCGACCGTCGCGCTCATGGTGACACCTGCAGTGACAACAACGATCGAGCAGAGACCGGGTCTAATGAATCGATTCGACCAAGTTCAAGTCTTTTTGGTTGCTTCGCGACGAACTGTGGTGCTATATCTGCCGCATGTGGAAATCCATCACCAGCATATAAATACACTGCTGATGACAACACCGCTCGCCCTCGGCCGTTGGACGTTGCGGCCGCAAGGCGGACGAGCGGGGCATCCAACAATCGCACGTTGGCACTCGTGTCGGCATTTGGGATGACCTCCAAAGTCGTGGCGGCTCCAACTGCGGGGCGAGGTCCCGTTGTGGTCGTCCGAGTGCGAGCTCGGCCAGTGTTTTGGTCGGCGCGGCGCCGACTCGCGCTTGTGTGGGTTGTCGTCGCGCTCTTCCCGTGGTGTCTGCAGGTGCGCACCATGCTGTTGCTCGCGCTCCCGCACGAACTGCCGTCGGTGCTTCTCGCCGGCGACGAGAGTACCCGCCTCACAACGAACCTCACAGCTCGCTGCCCAGTCCGAGGCATGATGATCGCTGGCGTCTGGTGGAACATGAGCCCGACGCACTTCGTCGAGCGTGGGGATGGCCGCAGCATCTGCCACTTCGTCACATATCAGTACAACACGCACGGCTTCTACAGCGTCGGGACGAACACGAGCACTCCAATCGCCGCGCGCGTCATCTCCGAGCTTCCAGACGAGTGCCGAGGCGGTGAAGGCGACGACGGTCTGCTGCCGATGGATCTGTACTACTACCACGGCACGATCGGCTACTTCGCGTTCTACACGAGCGGCCGAGGCGTGCTCTGCGTGAAGGAAGCCGTGGCGTACATGTCTATGACGTATCTCGGGTCAGTCGACCTGAACGGAGCCGCGCTCGCCCACGACGCTGGCGGAGATCCAACGACACCTACTCGACGCTATTCGTGCTGGTACATCTCCATCGGGACCCTCTGGATCGCCTACCGCGCCGTGGTGCTGTACCGCAGCTTCATCCTTTGCGCACAATCCGGCGAGCGGTGTGAGCGTCTTCGCGAGCCGCTTGGTCTTCATGGAGCCGCCGTGCTTGTCCAGGAGACGGCGCGACTCGTGCCGCATCAAGCGAGCACGACCCAGTGCCTGCTGGTGATCTACTTCGTGCTCGAGGGGATCATGGCCGACCTCTTCCTCCAGATCACAAAGTACGGCGTGGCCGTGCGCCTGCAGTACTTCTCGATCGGCTACAACCTCGCCAGCCTGCTTTCGCTGCTGTTCGAGCTGATCGAGAGACGCATAACCAAGAAGCGTGCATGGTCTCAGGACATTGGGCGGGTTGTGCTGGTCGCTCGGCGCGTCTTCTTCAACATCGAGACGGGTTTCATTGGCGAAGTGCTCTGCGCCGGCGTGCTGCACCGATACCTGGACGGACTCAACCGATCGCAACTGCAGGACTCGATCACACCCGTGCAAGCCGTGTCCTTCTACGTCTGGAGCCTCGTAGCGCATGCAATCGTCGTGCTTGGTCTCTCCGGCATCATTCTCAGCGTCCGAGCGGCCTGGGCGTTGGCCTTCGTGCGCGTCCGCTTCGGGTCGGTCCGCGTGCTCACGGCACCCAACAGCATCGACACGACGCTGGGCGAACGGATGCGAGCGGTGATGCTCAGTGGCTACGTGTGGCGCGATGGCGAGCTTTTGTACTCGCGCGAGGCTCTCAAGGCCTTCGGCCTGCTGCGGTCGCGTCATCCCGACGCGGAGGCTGGCAATGGAGGGCACGAGTCGCTGGTACATATCGAGATAGCCTGGTGGGGCTCGACGGCGCGTCGCAACCTCATTGTCATCGGGCGAATCGTCGGCTACCGCGTCGAGCCATGCGCGTCACGCCCGTGCAACGGACACGTCGAGTTCAGTGACCGCGCGCTCGGTGGCGTGGCAAGAGCCGGCGAGAGGTTTCTCTCATCAGTCAGAGGGATCTAATAGAGTATTTGTTCAAGGGTGTCCTACCGGCTTTAAGCCCATCAGGCGCGGCGCGGCTTCTTCTGCTTGGCAAACTGCTGCTGCTTCTTCTTGGTCTTGAGGGCATCGCGCCGCTTGCGCTTGAAGTCGAGTGTCAGCTTCTTCCGGCGCTCGGCCCACACCTTGCCGTCATCCTCGCCGCTGTCGCTGCGCAGGAACGTGCGTCCAAATGCTAGGAAGTCTTCCAGACTGCGCTTGTTCTTGGCCTTCCGCTTCGTGGTCTCGGCCGCGGCATCCTCGTCGCCCTCGCCGTCCGTCTCGATGTCGTCGTCGTCCACCGGCGCGTCCTCCGCGTCCTGGAACGCCTGTGTGAAGTGCCACGGCTCGTTATGCGCGTCGTCCTCGTCCTGCTCCAGCAGCGATTCGCCCATGGACGCGATCTTCTTCTCATCCTCGACCGGGAAATCAAACAGCGAGCTGAGCTTGAACGCTGACGCACCGCCCGCTTCACTGCTGTCTGATCCAGCATCGCTGTCACCCATAGCTTTGTTGCCAAAGCCAAAGACGCCATCGAGTGCCGCTTCACCCTCCATTCCGTCCTCCGAGTTCTTGCGAACGCGCGTGAACAAGCTCCCGAGATTGCTAGAGGTGGCGAAGAACCGGTCACCGCCCACCACGACCTGCTTGCTCTCGCGTTCAGCCTTGCGTCGCACCGCGTCATCGCCCTCCGTGTCATCGTCCTCGCGGCTTTGGCGGCCAGTGGAGTTCTCCTTGCTGATTTCAAACTCGAGACGAGAGTTGGCATCGCGCGGGTCGTAGCGCTTCATGCGGCCCATCCACGACGCCTCCTTGATCGGGTCCTTGGTGGACTGGACGCGCATGCGGTGCTTGATCTTGCCCACGTCCAGATCGGGGAACAGCTTCTCAATCGCCGCGAGCGCTACGTCCTGCTCCGCCTGCCACGCGAGCTCGCGCGCAGCCGCATCGTCGTGTCCGTCCTCGTCCAGGAACGTCTGAAGCTCGCCAATGTCCTCAGCCGCCACCACTTCGTCATCCACGACATCGTCGTTGCCGGCGGCAAACTCGTCGTCTTCCATGAAGCGCGCGTCCAGCCTGAAGCGCTGGTCGCCTCCGAACCGCTTCTGCATCTCGAACAGCCTCTTGCCGCTCTCGCCGAGGAACTCCGGCCGCAACGCAAATGCCTTGGCCACGTCGCTGTCCTCAGCCGCAGTCGCTTGCTCTTGATCGTCTTTGTCCGTGAAAAAGTCAAGCGTCGACTTCTTCCCGTCCGAGCGCAATGACAACCGCTCGCGGTCCTCCGGGTCCATCGCCTTGACCTTCTCCGCGTCCTCCTCGTCACCTTCTCGCTCCGAGTCCGAGTCCATCCAGTCCGTCACGAGACGCTCGCCGCTTCCGTTGCGTCCCGTCGGCTCCTCGTCGCTGTCTACGTGCTCCTGCGCCTCTCCGTCATCGTCGAACGTGATCTTCTTGCTCTTGGCGCCAGTCGAGACCGCGGCCGCCACCAGCAACCGCTGCTGCTCCTCCTTCTGCTGGCGCAGCTGCTGCCGCGCCGCCATCGCCGCCACTCGCCGCGCGTTTGCCTCTGCCCTCACGGCCTCGTCGTCCTCGCCACTGGCTCTAGCCGGCGTGCTCGGCGCCTTGTCAGAGCCCGCCTCGGCCTCTATCTGCCGCACGAACTGCTCGATGTCGTCCTCCCCGATAGCGTCCTGCCCGTCCGCTTCGTCGTCGCTGTCCTCCTCCTCCTGCTCGCTTGACCGAGCGTCATCACTGACGTATTCGCTCTCTGCGTCGTGTCCCTCTTCTTCGTCAACGGACTCGTCATCCTGGCTCGTGCTGCCGCCATCGTCTTCCTCCCCCTCCTGCTCCTCGAGCTGATCCAGCAGGCGCTCGCCCTCCACCGCCTCGTCGAACGTCGTCCGTCGCTTGCCAGCGAACTTCACGGCTACCCGTAGCGGCCTGTCGGTCGCATCCGTCACTGCAGTCGCCGCCGCCGCATGCTCACTTGCACTCGCACTCCGCGCGCTCTGCGCCTGCCACTCGAGCCGCAGCCGGCCCAGGTAGTGCGGCCGCGCGGGCTCCACGCGCAGCACGGACCCGCGCCACTTGGTGCGGTTGAACGTCTTGACCAGTCGGTCGCGTGCGTCCGCCGCGCCGGCGCCCGCGAGCGACAGGAAGGCAGCGCCGCGGTGCTGCCCCGCCGCCGCCCACGGCGCCTTGCTCGGCAGCAGCTCGAGCGCCAGCGACGCCGAGCACGCGCCATCCGCCGCCACGAAGCGCGCGAACCGGTCGCGCAGCTCGGCGGCCGTCGCCTCCGCCGGCAGGCCGCCCACGAACACGCGCGCCTCGAGCGCCTCGAGCGCCTCGGGCGCCGTCTCCAGCGTCTCCGCCTCGGTCGCCATTTTCAATGTCAACCGATGATGCGGTTGTGTTGTTTGACTGGTGGAGTGGTCGGTTACGAATAGGGTACCCAAAGGGGGGTACGGTTATTTCTCGGATCGACAGAAAAATACGCCGCCAACGCGGTTAACTCCCTGTACCATTTTATTCACATGCATTATTTTGTATTACTTTGAAAAATTGGTTTACCTTTTAAAATACATTTTGCGATTTGAAATTGAAATAGTGGAAAAAAGCACGGGGGTACGCAGTAACCCCCAAATACAGGAAGTGGGAGCAGATTTTTTTGACCGAGCCAGTGTACCCCTTGGGTACTCCGGGATACGTTTACAGTCAACCGTAAACGTAACCTTTATGCATGGAAGGCACTCAAGTTGAAGCGTGACGGCGATCTTCTGCTGTGGCATTTGATCGATCGAGAGTGAACATGCTGTACCGATGTCTTGCATGCCGACACACTCTAGTGGCCAGCGATGATCTAGCGGAGAGTCAGACCGAGTGCATGTCTCGGAGGGGCGAGCGGAGGCGTGGCGTGCGGCCGTCGAGCGGGCTCTTGGCGCCGCGCCGGTCGTCCTCCTCCTGGTCGTCGCGCCGGCCGCACTGCGGGCACTGCAGCGCCTCGTTGAGCTTCGGGAGCACGCACTCATCGTGGAAGCGGTGGCCACAGCGCAGCTGCGCCACGTACGCGTTGGTGGCGGGCATGGGCAGCGCGCACAGCTCGCAGATGCCGCTGGTGACGACCGGCTTGTCGTTCGCGGACGAGGCGCCGCTGCTCTCGCTGCCATCGCGAGAGGACCCACTGGTGGTCGTGCTGGCGCTGATCGAGCTCCTACTGCTCAGCTCTCGACAGCTCCCAGTACTTAGGCAGGGCGTCGCGAACCCGGCCTCGGAGCACGCTCGCCCGTCAACGACCAGCGCGCGCACCGCGTCGACGCGCAGCGCCTCCCTCATCTTGGCGCGATCCACTTCGCTGTCGGGGTCGGCGCCGTCTTCAGAGATGTCGTCGCCGCGGACGAAGCGGAGGAACTCGGGGGCAACGCACTGCGTGATGATCGCGCACGTGTGGTTCAAGTGCGAGGACAGGAAGCCTTGAATGGCGCGCATGACACTCAACAGAGCCTCGCGCCGCCGCCGCACGAGCGTCGGGAAGCTGTCGCGCAGGAAGAAGAGCGGGTTGCGCGCCGGGAAGTAGCTGACGAGCACGTTCTCAAGCCACGGACAGCCGCCGGCGACGCACACGTGGCCGGGCCGTAGGGCCGCGCGGAGACGCCGCTGGAAGGCGTGGAAGTCGTCGAAGGACCGCGAGAGCGACCACTCGACACCCGCGCGCGCGTGCCGCAGCGTGAGCACGTAGCGCACGTCGCCGGCGCCGCGCGCCGTGGACAGGTCGATGGCGAGCTGCTGGATCTGCGCGAGTACCAGCTGCGCGTCCACGTCCAGCGCGCTGGTCTCGGCGTGGAAGGAGCGGCTGCGCGCCGACGCGTCCGAGGGCGAGGACGGCCGCGTCGAGCGCAGGAACGGCGCGGGCAGCGACCCGCGGTGCGGCCGCCGCGTCGTGGTCGCGAACAGGGACATGTGGGGGCGGGGGCAGGCTCGGGAGTGAGTCGATGAGTCCAGGAGCGGCCGCCAGGCTTGAGAGGAGGCGGTGACGCCGACGGATGGACGGACGCTTGGTCGGTCTCTCGTGCTGCAATGCCGGACTGGATCAGACGCTGAACAAACGGATACAAACGCCTATACAAAGCAGCCATCGGACGGGGGACGCATACAAACTTCGAGTTGACGTCGGAACCCACTCCGCGGATGCTGAACAAACATTTTTGTGGTCAACGATCCGTCGTGTCGCACGGGTTTTGCACCAGGTTCAGGATTTTAAAGCAGTGGACTGGATCCCCAAGTGAAGACATCATTGAGTTACATACTGATATAGATGCAAAATGCAGGCATGAAATTTGCGAGTTGTTGTTGAAGTCAGTCAATTTTATGCCACGCGCTTGGAGGACGTCGACTGATTCTATGCTGCAGGAGTCATCATCACGGCGGCACGAAGCCGCTTCGATGGACGAGTCATCACGACGGGAAGTTCGGCCGCCACGGTCGGTCCGTCGGTCGGTCGGTCGCTACATTGGCGCGTCGTCACCGCATGGAAACGACCGCGTTGGCCCGGGATCACTCACGGGCGTTCGAGACCGTGAGCTTCGAAGCCACACACGGTTGAGTTGGTTGCGAGCCAGAAATACCCTCAAGATTGTCTGGGGGAGCCAAGGAGACGTTGTGGCTCTCTGCATGGAGCCGCTCGGTGAGCAGTCAACCAGCGTTTTTGCGTATTAATAGCTGGCGTCGTCCTCTGCTCGTGTTCACATGGTGGTGCTGATGGATGGATCGACTCAGTCGAATGGGGTTATTTCTGTTGGCATGCGTCGCAACCAACAATAGAAGACGAACGATCTGGGTGGTGCTAGCTGAGGGCGAGGCGTCGCCTGTTGTTACTGTGAGCTTCGCACTCGCGAATTTGGACCAGCGGAGGACTATCAGCCACGATGACCACGTCCGCTTCCCCTGATCGTCCCAAGTCCAAGCTCCGGCCGGCGGCCATCGCGGCCTACCTCGCCGTCCTCGGACGCATCGTCGTTGCGCCGATCCTGCTCATCGCCTTCGCCCTCACCACCAGCTACATGTCGGACGGCAAGGTCTTCATCAGCGCCGACGAAAGCTACTTCGCGTACAGTCAGCAGGACGCCGTCATGGTCGGTGGGTGCACCAACTGCAACATCGGTTGTCGGAAGACCTTCATGCAGCTGCTCAGGTTCGGGGATGTCGCGCTGATGAACAAGCCGGCCTTTGAACAGCTCTACACGGCCAACATGGTGTTCAACGACAGCGTGCTGACGGACGAGATGCGCGAATTGGCGGACGCTATCGACGCAGACTCAGTCGCTGCTTGCATGAGTGGCTTGGACGAGTGGGGTTCGGTGATCAGCACCATCGCCGGTGACCCACAGTTCGTCGTGGACACAGTGCGCTTGCTAGACGTACCGGTGCTTCCCCAGGCGTTGCGCGAGGTGCAGG
>JAADYF010000790.1:0-13603 GCA_023338175.1 Phytopythium delawarense | reverse complement strand
TGACGATGCGCGCGCAGGCTGCGTCGGGTCGACTGGCCCGACCGACCCCCCACTGCGCACTGCTGGAGTGCAGGCGAGCAGGGGCCGCGAGGAAGAAGGCACAGAGAAGACGCTTGAGCTCCACGCGGCGAAAGTCGAAGTAGGCTGCCAGCATGCCAGACTGGTATGGCATTGCTCGACGCAGAAGGCCGCGCCTCCTTCTCGTCCTTGCGTGCGAAAGGATTGTACACCACCTCCTCCTCGTTATTTTATCATCGCGGAGATTCGATTGGTCGAGACACTGCACGCCAAACTCGAAGCAATTTCCCTGGAAGGGTGAACTTCCACAATCGTGTCTTTCATCAAGAGAGCGTGACTGCCAAGTTGGCACGCACGTGGCGGGATGGGGAGGAGGGTCGTCGGCCTCGTCACCAGCCACGACGTCGACTTCCTCGAGGGCCGGTCGCTCAAGTCGGAGGTCGCGCGTCTGCTGTCCCTCGGGCTCGCACTGCCAGCCTTGGAACCAGTACTTCTACCAGTGCATCGTGCTGCCGGCGGCCACCAAGTGCCCCGAGGTGTACCCCGGCGTCGACTTCAACGGCGCCGACCTGCGCGGATGGAGTCGGTTCGGCCCTTCCAACAAGTCAAGCTGGTGGTTTCGAATGAGTCTACTAATGGTCGTCGCCTTGCGGTGACCGTTCATTGCGACCGGAACTCCATGGCAAGTCCCAGATCGGAACTCCATGGCAAGTCCCAGATCGGAACTCGACTCATTCGCGAATTCACTCGCGACGACAGCAGCACTTCCCCCGCCTGCCGGGAGATTTACCAGTCCAACTCTTCGAGTACAAGTTGAGACGTCATGGCTCGCATTCTGGTGGCGCTGGCCGTTGGTCTCGCGGTCCTGCTCCCAATGGCCGACGCGCAGTGCCAGAGTTCGCTAGGAGGTGCATGTGGAGACGCTTCCCGTCCACGCGAGTCGAACTGCTGCACTACCGGCTACTGCCAGCCATGGAACAGCGGGTACTACCAGTGCCTGACGGCTCCGACCAAGTGTCCGAACCAGGAGACCGACATCGACTACTACGGCAATGATCTCAAGACGATCTACGGCTTGTCGCCGGCGAACTGCTGTGAGACGTGCTCGACCACGAGCGGGTGCGCTGCGTACACGTTCGTGAACCAGAATACTGACGGCAAGACGGCGTGCTACCTCAAGACGTCGACTGCCGGTCGCCGTGTGGCAAAGGGTGCCGTGTCGGCAGCCTACAAGGACTACGTCGCACCTGCGTGCTCCACGCCAGTGTGGGGAAGCTGCGGCAACGCTCAAGGCACCAAATGCTGCCCCACTGGCGCGTACTGCCAGCCGTGGGACTCGACCAACTACCAGTGCCTGACCGCTCCTTCCAAGTGCCCGAACCAGGAAACCGACATTGACTACTACGGCAACGACCTCAACACTGTCTACGGCTTGTCGCCGGCGGATTGCTGCGAGAGATGCTCGACCACGAGCAGGTGCGCTGCGTACACTTTCATCAATGCCAACGCGGACGGCAAGACGGCGTGCTACCTCAAGTCGTCGTCGGCCAATCGCGTCGCTAAGAAGGGGGCCGTGTCAGCCGTGTTCGTGGGAACAACGACGCCGACCACTACGCCGACGCTGACGCCGACGCCAACCACTTCGCCGACTCCGACTCCGACGTCGTCGACGTGCAGCGCCAAGATTGGTGACGGCTGTGGCAACGCTCAGGCTGGTAAATCGTGCTGTCCCTCGGGTTCATACTGCCAGCCTTGGAACCAGTACTACTATCAGTGCATCGCGCTGCCGTCGGCCACCAAGTGCCCCGAGGTGTACCCCGGTATCGACTTCTACGGCGCCGACCTGCGCGCCGTGTTCGGGCTGCTGCCAGGCGCGTGCTGCGACGCCTGCTACAACGACGCGGCCTGCGTCGCCTACACGTTCGTGAACGAGAACGCGGACGGCAAGACGGCGTGCTACCTCAAGACGGGCCAGGGCACGAGCAAGGCCAACCCCAAGGCGGTCTCGGGCTTCAAGTTCTGCGCCATCTGAGCGCGTGCGCCGGCACCTGGCAGCTGACGGCCAACTTTCATGTTGTAGACACGCAAGCGGTCGGTTCACAGTGTGAAGTTCACACTCGGTCGTCTCCCCAACAACCAGATCGATCGTTCCTCTCCTTCCTGCTCATTAGCGCAACCCTCGAGTCTCTAGTCGAATTTAGTCCTCGAAACTCGCACATGCGGCGTGGTTTCATGGTGCTGCAAGCAACAGGAGAACGGCGCTTTAGACGCAGTCGTGAGAGTTCATCTGTCCTTCGGACGCCTCAGCGCCGGAATGGTGGTGACGACCGGCGTTGAAGATACGCTGGCATAGACAGACTACGCGGGATGCGCACGCACTTCATCAGCAACTGCAAACAGCAAAAATAGTGATGTGGGTGCTGGGTAATGCCGCCGATGGAAAATGCGGACTGGCCCTTACTTCACGCCAGCGTTACCCCACGGCAGTCGATCAAACGCTCCATGGTGATTTCTCTGGACGAAGGCAGCCGCCTCGTAGGCACCAACGAAGTCGTTCCGGCCGAGTTCTTCAACCTTGAAGGCGCTGCATCCAAAACACCCACTTCCCCTGGCGCGCGTTCTTTGCTTCGGACAGCAAACGCCGCTCGAGCGGAGTCATCACGAGCGCGAGACATGGACGCCCGGCAATCCGTCGACAACGACCCAGGGAGATTGATGGTCGCTGACGCCAGGAGGCTTCAAGGGGGCCGGTGTGCGAGATCGCTGCCGCTCCTCCTTCTTCCTCTCGGCTCATTCGTGAATCTGCATCCACGACAACAAGCAACTCCTCCCAAGACCGGAGGACCACCCCCGACTCCCTTCCTGGTCACAGCCAGACACCCGCGCACGCAAGTCTCCAAGAGAAGAAGCCATGGCTCCAGTGCTTACGCCGCTGGCCGTCGGCCTCGCTGTCTTGCTCCCGCTGACGCTCGCGCAGTCGCACATCCGCTGCCAGAACACCATTGGCGGTCCATGCGGCGACTCGTCCCGCGCGCGAGAGATGAACTGCTGCGACTACGGCTACTGCCAGCCGTGGAACAGCGGGTACTACCAGTGCCTCGACGTGCCGACCAAGTGCCCGGCCCAGGAGACCGACATCGACTACTACGGCAACGATCTCGAGACGATCTACGGCTTGTCGCCGGCGAACTGCTGTGAGACGTGCTCGACCACGAGTGGCTGCGCTGCCTACACCTTTGTGAACGAGAACCCCGATGGCAAGACGGCGTGCTACCTTAAGACGTCGACGGCCGGTCGCCGCGAGCGCAAGGGTGCCGTGTCGGCTGCCTACAAGGACTACAAGCCTCCCGCCTGCGAGACTGCGCTGTGGGGCAACTGTGGCAGCGACCAAGGCACCAAGTGCTGTCCTGATGCCGCGTACTGCCAGCCATGGAACACGGGGTACTACCAATGCCTGACGGCTCCGACCAAGTGCCCAGTCCAGGAGACCGACATCGACTACAAGGGCAACGACCTCAAGACCGTCTACGGCTTGTCGCCAGCTGACTGCTGTGAGACGTGCTCGACCACGAGCGGGTGCGCTGCGTACACCTTTGTGAACCAGAACCCGGACGGCAAGACGGCGTGCTATCTCAAGACATCGGCAGCCGGCCGTGTTGCCAAGAAGGGTGCCGTGTCGGCTGCCTACAAGGACTACAAGCCGCCGACGTGCAGCGCCAAGGTTGGTGATGGCTGTGGCAACGCTCAGGCCGGCGCCAGCTGCTGTCCCTCGGGCTCGTACTGCCAGCCGTGGAACCAGTACTACTACCAGTGCGTGGCCGTGCCGCCGGTTGCCAAGTGCCCTCAGGTGTTCCCCGGTGTCGACTTCTACGGCGCCGACCTGCGCACCGTGTACGGATTGCTGCCGGACGGATGCTGCGATGAGTGCGCCAAGGACGCCAGCTGCAAGGCCTACACGTTCGTGAACGAGAACGCGGACGGCAAGACGGCGTGCTACCTCAAGACGGGCCAGGGCACGCGCAAGGACAACGCCAAGGCCGTCTCGGGCGTCAAGGCCTAGCCCCCCAGCGCCGAGACCGAGGAGCGAGCTCGTGGGGCAAGCGGGAGACCCGCAGGCGTCGAATGCCTGTTCATGTTCGTCAAGGAGCTCTTCAACCTCCCCTGATAACCAATCAAAGAGCTCTCAAACAAACCAAATGTGGGATGATATCATGCGAAACAGATCAATTGATGCAATCTTGATCACCTCTCGGACATTCGTAATATATTCAATGTAAATCTAAGATAGATTATAGGAGGGGAAGTTAGACGGAGCACCAAGCGTCCGAATACAGCGCGGGCCAGTATCAAGGAGCGGCGGCTCGCCATCCAGCCAAGCGGACGGTCGCCGTGTTGGATGGCCACCTCCTCCTCCTCTTCGTCCTGCCTGCGTCCGTCACAATCGCTCGCCTGTCGTCCCAAGTGGCGCCGCCAATACCCGAGCACTCGCAACAGACACGATGGCCGACATGGAGATCCTGGACGGCGTGAGCGCCGAGCAGCTCTTCCGCGGCGAGGACAGCAACGGGCTCACCTTCGACGACATCATCGCCATGGTGCGTGCGGCCAGCGCCTTGCTGCTTCTGGTGCTCGGCACGCGGGGTTCTAACTCGCACGTGCGTGTTGACTGTCGATTCGGTCTCTCCTCGCGGTGTGGACTGCAGCCTGGACACAGTACGTCTCGACTGCGACGCTCGTTGGCATGCAGTGGCGCTGACCAGTGTGGTGTGGCGTGCAGTTGACTTTGGGTGCGAGGCGGTGGAGCTGCGCTCGCAGCTGACCAAGAAGATCTCGCTGTCGACGCCGATCGTGAGCTCGCCGATGGACACGGTGACGGAGGCCGACATGGCGGTGGCCATGGCGCTGCAGGGCGGCATCGGTATCCTGCACTACAACAACTCGGTCGAGCAGCAGGTCGAGATGGTGCAGGCCGTCAAGCACTTCGAGAACGGCTTCATCACGAGCCCCAAGGTGCTCAGCGCATCGCACACGGTCGCCGACCTGGACGAGCTCAAGGTCTCTGGCGTGCCCATTACGGACGACGGCCTCCCGACCGGCAAGCTCGTCGGCCTCGTCACCAGCCGCGACGTCGACTTCCTCGAGGACCGGTCGCTCAAGCTGTCGGAGGTCATGATCCCGCGCGAGAAGGTGGTCGTCGGCACCTTCCCGTGCACGCTCGATCAGGCCAACAAGACGCTCAAGAGCTCCAAGAAGGGTACGCTTGTGTCTCGCCAGCAGTTCTTGTACAAGTTGTTGAGGAGCCTCACTGACGATTGATCGGTTCATCCACCAGGCACGCTCCCGATCGTGAACGCCGACGGTCACCTGGTATCGCTCGTCACACGCATGGATCTTGTCAAGACGCGCGACTACCCGAACGCTCTCCGCGACGCCGAGAACCACAAGCTGCTTGTTGGCGCGGCGGTGCCGGTCAGCGAGGATGCCAAGCTGCGCATCAACGCTTTGGCTGCCGCTGGTGCCGATGTTATTGTGCTCGACGCTCGCCAGGGCGATTCGACGGAGCAGATTGAGCTCGTCAAGGTGCGGCGGACGCGAGTGATGCTGTTGGCAGTGGGTTGGTTGGCATTCTAACGAATTGGTGTGCCGGTGATGTGAACAGTATATCAAGCAGTCGCACCCGCAAGTCGAGGTCATTGGCGGCAACGTTGTCACGATGCGGCAGCTGAAGCACCTTCTCGAGGCTGGCGTTGACTCGGTGCGCGTCGGCATGGGCGTAGCCTCGGTGTCGACGTCGCAGATGGTCAAGGCCGTCGGCCGTGCCCAGCTCTCGGCCATCTACAACACCTCTCGCGTCGCAAAGCAGTACGGCGTCCCCGTGATCGCTGACGGCGGCATCGGCGGCTCGGGCAGTGCCATGAAGGCTCTTGCTCTCGGCGCGTCGTGCGTCATGATGGGCTCCTGCCTCGCCGGCACGGCGGAGGCGCCCGGCGACTACTTTTTCCAGGACGGCCAGCGCCTGAAGCGGTACTACGGCAGCGGGAGCCACGAGTTCTACCGCCAGATCGACCCGGAGCACGCCGCAAGCCTGGTGGCCGTGGGCGTCGCCGGCGCCGTCGTGGACCAGGGCAGCGTGCACCAGTACGTGCCGTTCCTGCTGCAGAGTCTGCGCCACGGCTTCCAGGACCTCGGCCTGCGCTCCATCCCGTCGCTGCACGAGGACCTGTACGCCGGCAAGCTGCGCTTCGAGCGCCGCACACTGGGCGCGCAGAAGGAGGGCGGTGTACACGACCTCTTCACCTATTCCAAGCAGCTGTACGCATGAACACCGACCGGGCGGGCTGACGAGCTGGTTGATTGGCAAGTGTATTTGAAGGAGCCCCGTGCGCTACCACTGCCTGCGCTCGGGTCGGGGCTCGCTAGAGAAGGGGTTGGTGACCATGAATGAACGAGCTTCCTCCACCACTGCGCTGCGTTTGGCTGGCAGCTTTCTCTGCACTGAAGCATTGCGGTCGCCAAGGATCCTGGAGTGCGGCATGCTCATCAAAGCTCTTCAAGGGTATTCGGGATGGTCGGTACATTGGACATCACAAAATGAACCACAAGAAACGCATTAATGGCATTGCAGCACCCAACTATTTGTGTTAAATGTGTGTTTATGCACTCTAACGCCTCCCATCTCCCATTGGGAACTCGGACAGCTGTAACCGTAACCAAGTCTCGGTTATTACGCTTCCACCTTCCACCAAGAAGCGAGAAGCGGGCGGCCCGGCGACAAGCAACGCGGCGACGCCTTCCTCGCCCTCTCGAGCCCCGCGACGAGCCCCCTGGACGGCGACCGGCGCCTGAGCGTCTGCTCCAGCTGCTCTCGTCACAGTTTCCCGCTTTCTGCGCGCCAATAGCGACGATGGCCGAGCTCAGCGGAGCCGGCACAGCGTCGGTGGCGGCCGTGCCGGTGACGGCCGCGGTGCCGCCCAGCCCGCAGTTCTGGTGCCACGTGTGCGCCTCGAGCGTGGCGACCGTGATCGATGTCGACTCGGCCGAGGTCTGCTGCCGAGCGTGCGGCGGCAACTTCGTCGAGGAGGTCGACCCGGTCGGTGTTTTCTCAGATCAAGTGTGGACGTCATGAATGGGGCGATGGACTTATGCTCCTCGGTCGTGTGCGGTGCCTGCAGGAGGACCCGCCACAGGGCTTCGTCGCCCAGGAAGACGAGCGCCCGCGCGATGCGGAGGCGGCGGCCACGTCTGCGCCGTCGGGGACGGCAAGCACCGACACTCAGACGCCCGGCGCGGGAGGGGTGCGTTCGATCGAGCGGACACCCGACTATTCTCCTACAAGTGTGGACCAACATGCGTGCGCTTCCTTTCCAGATTTTCGCCTCGTTCGAGCGCGACGCCGCGGACGGGCTGGACGCCGCATTCCGCGCCAGACGAACGCGGTTTCGGTACGCCCAGCACGAGTCGCCTCGCTGGCGATCGCCCGGTGACCGATGCGTGTGGGTGACTGACTGGGGTCTGTGGCATTGCAGGCGGTATTACTCGGACGAGATGAGAGGCGGCTCCGCCGGTAGAGACGATGAAGACCGGCCCCTGATGCCCCCGGCCGAGTGCGCTATCGATTGGTGTTCACTCGGCGCTAGCTCTTGACCTGACGCCTTCCCCACGTCACTTTGACTCGACAGCCTGCTGCAGTTTCTCTCTGGGAGCATGGGACGCACCGGCCGCACCACCTTTGGCGGTACCCCGGTCGAAGTGTTCGTGGGCGACGGCGACGGCGACGGGAGCGGTCTGCTGAACGCGCTGGGCGGCATCTTCGGCTTGGCGCCGCCCATGCTCGCCAGCAACCCGGGCGACTACGCGTTTGGCAACATGGCGAACGTGATCAACCAGCTGATGCAGAACGACCCCAACCGGGTATGAGCACTCGTACGCGCTGTCAATGCCAACGAACGCTAACACGGGAACCTGCTTCAACATGTCGAATGGCAGCATGGAGCACCGCCAGCAGCGAAAGATGTGGTGGATACGCTGCCGAAGCTCACGATCACGCAGAGTGATGTGGACGCTAGCGCCGAGTGCCCAGTGTGCAAGGACTTCTTCGCGGTCGATGAAGAAGTACACAAGCTACCGTGCGCGCACCTCTTCCACCCCGACTGCATTCTGCCGTGGCTCAAGCAGGTAGGCTCACCCGGACGGGCTTTGCATCGACTGGCGGCTAATTCGTCTTGCTTGGCTTCAACAGCACAACTCGTGCCCGGTGTGCCGCTTCGAGCTACCGACCGATGACCCAGACTATGAGCGCCGACGGCAAGACAGCGCCACCACGTCCAGCTAGCGCGTCGGCGTTAGTTGCCATGGACCATCTCATCCACCCGATCGTGCCGGCGCCGAAACCAAGTTGATTCCACGCAACCCGGCGCTAGCATCAAGGGTGAGCGGTGGTGCGTCGGAAGCTCTCATGTCTATAGAGTGCTGTCGGGTGCAATCTTTAGTGAAGGGCCAGCCCCAGCCAGTAAACTCGCAGGCCAGTTGGGTGCTGGGCGTTGGAGGAAGGCAGCTATTTTCAATGACACCAAGAGTCGCATCGCAGTCGAAGATCAGACTCGAGTTGGTGCTGCTGCTCTCACCCACAGAGCGAACACTTCCACGATGCCATCGACAGACACGGAGAGCGAGCGACGAACCGCCTCCGACGTGTCAGAGGCGGTGATTCTCAAGCGCCAGGGTGAGCTCGAGGCCGCGGCCGAACGATACGAGGTAGGACCAACACTAGCTCATCATTGCATGGGAACTTGGACGTGGTTCATGGAGTATTGGATGCCGAGTGCAGCTTCTGCTCCTCCTCGCGCGCTCCCCAAGCGCTTACCCCGACTGTGAAGATCTGGATGAAGTAAAGCTGGTGCTGGCACTCGCAGGTAGCGAGAACGTCGTCAACAGGCGGCACGCACTCGTCGTGGAGTCATTGCTCACAGATCCGATGAGCAGAGTGTCGCTTGTGCCTGTGCCAGCTCCAGCGAACGGCGTGGCAAGTCGCGACTCGCGCTCAGGGGGCGGAGGCTTCCATTCGCCGCTTCATGACACCGCCAGCGATCAACACAGACGCTAGTCCCACCAGCAGTCGCGGACCCCACGTGGTGCAGTTGCTGACCGCACTGGAGCAGGTCCGGGCTCTGTATCTGGTACAGCAGCAACCTGAAGTGCTTGACATGGAAGTCGGCGTTGGCTTCTCATGTGGCGAACGTGACCTTCTTCCTCCAAGCTGCCAGCAGTTGCCAAGAGCGCGGCGGGTGTCCAGGGCCAAGTGCATGTGCTGGTGGAGACGGCCGAGCTGCTTGCGTTCACGGAGGTGGTGCCGTCGCTGTCGATGGTTCAGTGCTGCAAGTCAGTGACGACGCTGACGATTGGTCCTCGATGGTAGCAACGCGCAGGAGCCATCGCCACCTTCTCCGAGGCGATTCGCCTGTGCTACAGCATCGCCGACGAGGCCACTGAGGCGTCACTTGTACGTCCCTCACCTCTTGTCGGTCTGATGCTCGCTTGATCAGAACTGACCGAGGTACTGCGCCATGGACACAGACGCAGCGGATCCAGCAGCTGAAGCGCGAGGCTGATGCCGCCAAGCTGCTCGACCAACTGGATGCGTCAAGTGCTGCAAGCACCGAGAAGCAGATCCTGTTGGCTGCGTTCGAGCACCAAGCCGGCAGGGACGGGGGACTCACCAAGGATCAGCTCAAGCCGCTCGCGGTGGCGCTGAGTGCGCAGATCGTGCTGCGAGACGAGGAAGTCGAGCTCATGTGGACGCAGATCTGCGTCGCGGCAGGCGACCAGGCGAGTTCAGACGACGACAAGCTATCGGCCATCTCGTTCGGCGGCTTGTGGCGCTGGTGGCTGACGGGCGACGTGCTCGCGTCTCCGCTGTTTGCACCGGGTAAGAGAGCGTAGCACCACGCAGGATACTCGCCATGTAGAACACACTAGTGAGTGCGAGGCAACCAACAGCCAACGTCGTACATGCACAAGGGTGTCCCGCATATTGTTGTTCTCTTCTCTCGTTTGCTCTGCTCTGCCTCCTTCGGCGTATCTGCTACTCGCCGACGTCGCCGCGTGTTGGTGTCTCTCCTCACTTCCTGCTTGTTCTTGAGTCTCGCCATCGATGTGGCCCGAAGCGGCTTGGTCCGTCCACTTGCGCTGATGCTACTAGAAGTGAAGCCGACACTGGGAGGAGCGAGGAAGCTAGCTAGCACTTGGTCAGCGCGCGGGTGGAAAAGAAGACCACGTCACTATCCGCGTCCTGCTGCAGCGCCTGAAGACACGGCTTGACCGTGTTGGCGAGCGTGGGCGCGTCCACCTTGTCTGCTATCGCCTCCAGCGTCTTGGCGACGTTGAAGCGGATGTTCGGGACCGGGTCCTGCGTAGCAGAACATTCACGTCAGTCACAGCTTTTCATCGTGAATGAATCAATGCAGGCACAAACACAGCATACCTGGGCCAGCTCGACGACAAGAGGGATCAGCATCGCCTGGATCGTATCGGCGTTCATGGCCGCGGCCAGCACCTTGACCGCGTACAGCGACGTCAGGCGGTGCAGGTAGTTGGCATTCGAGTGCATCGTCAATATGCGCGGCACGATGTTGGTGGTCGCCCATTCGACGCCAAAGTGCTCCGTCAGGTTGCGCAGGTTGATTGTCGCGGCCTCTGTGACACGTGGGCACCCAAATGGATTAGATGAGACTGCCGTGTCGCAATACAGGGCCAGCCACCGTGTGCGTACCGCGGATTGAAAACACGTTGTCGGACAGCCACGACATGCACAGGCTCGAGAGCTGCTCCTCGAAGTATTCCCGCCCGAGCTGCGCGGCCAGCAATGGAATGTACTCTATAATTGCCAAGCGGATGCGCCACTGCCGGTCCTCCGCCAGGTGCACGATCGCTGGGAGCAACGATTGCGACAGCAGCTCAATGCCAATGACCTGCTCGGGAAGCATCATCAACACATTCAGTGCTCTCACATCTCAACAGCGAGTTCGTCCAAGCGGAAGAGACGTACGCTGTTGCCTTCCTCGAGATTTGAAATGACGTTGAGGCGCACTTCCGAATTCTGATCGTTCAGAAGCTGCATGATGGTCACGCAAAGCAAAACATTCATCGTGAGCGCACGTATCAGACTCGAAGGCTGCCGCGAACACGTACCAGGAGAAACAGCGGCAACAGATGCTCGATCGTGAGGTCACGGCCCAGGAACGGCGCAACCTTCATCACAACGGCCGCGAGTGCCGAGCGAACGTGCTCCGACAAGTCACGCGCGAGGCGTTGGAAGCATGGGACGATCCGCTCTACAATTCGCTGTGGCTGAAGGACCTTCACAACGCCAAGAACCTGAGCACACCAGAGCGATGCCGAGTGAGTTTTGACTTCCGAGTGATGCTGAATAGCCAGCAAAAGCATACCTTTGACGTGGCCGCTGTGCGCACTTCGGCTTCATTGTCTTCAAGAAGTGCAACAATCGAGTCGCACAGCGAAGCGTTGACGATCTCGGCGCCAATCGTCTCGCCAATCTCGGGGAAGCGGTTGGCAACAGACCAGCGGACGCGCCAGGATCCGTCTCGCGCGGTTTCGAACACCACTGGGAGCACCTGGGTTGCGGTGATGTCGGCAGCGATCACCCGCGCGAGTGCGACTGCGTTGTCGACCGTATGTATTCTGACCGAGTCCTGCCGGTCTTGCGATAGCGCCAAGAACAGTGGCAACAGCTCCGCCACAGCACTAGCGCCGTCAACCTGCGCGTCCACGTACACACCGTTCGTCAACATAGCTTCTACATCTCCCTCGCACCAACGTGCCAACTTACCACCGAGGCAAAGCCGCCAAGTGCCGCAGAGGCTGATTTCCGAACCATGGGCGTGTCATCGCGGCAAAGCTGGCCAAACATGCCGCGCATCTCGGCTTGGATCTCAGACGGCACGCGCGGGTACGGCGTCTGGAAGAGGCCGCACGACGCGATGCGCGACGTAAACCTGCACCACCGCGTGGAGATAACTGCGTTGGCACCTCTCATGCCGCACGCATGGAATAAAATCGGGCAGGGCACGAGCAGCGAACGCACCAGTCGCGAGTGACTAGGCGCCGCAGCACGGGCACAAAGTGCTCCACAATGTGGTCGCCTTCCATGACTTCCACAACGCTGCAGATCGAGCGCACGGCCTGAAGAACGCAATGAACGCACACTGTCAGCCAGCACTTTGAAGACAGCGTCGCCACCGGCTTGAGTCGCACCATGTCGCGCACGGACGCCTCGTCCACTGTCGCGAGCGACTCGAGCGGGTTCAGCAGCAAGTGCGCGTGCGCCGGGCCGCCGACCACCTCGACGAACTTGCCGAGCTCCTCCGCGATGACAAGCAGGACCTCGTCCTCATCGTCCAGCGAGTCTTGATTCCATCCAGGGAAAGAAACCAAAGGTCGGTCAGGTCACTGGCGGCAACGTAGGAGAACCACATCACACCGCAACGCGTACCGTTCAGGAACGGCAGGAGCTCGTTCTGCGTTCGCACCGTTCCCAGCGCCGACGCTGCACCGAGAATCAGCGTCCAAGGGCGGAGCGGCCGATCACAGGCAGTAGCGACCGGTTAGCACCTCTCTTGACGTCTGGACCTTCGCCTCCAAGGCGCAGCAAAGGCCAAGCACGCGCGCACCGATGATGTGGATCTTGCGCATCGAGTTGAGCCGGAGCTGCACATCTTCGTGCTTGAGCTCGTCCACCAGGATGGCGATCGGGTACAGGCTGTCGTCTACATCACCACGCGCACGCCGACCCGTCAGCCCTCGGTGCTCTTCAACCACCCGCTTGCTACTCTCCCCTCCTTTCCCAGAAGAAATCGGCGAGCGCGTACCAGTCGCCGCGGCCGCCATCGCGCGTCCGTCTTGGCCCAACACCAGCAAGTAAACCACCGGCGTTAGTCTCATTCCCCCCTCACCACCACGCATCGTGCTCGCAACGTCCCCATTATCAAGAAAGGGCGGCGAGACCGGCGCCTCTCCAGCACGCGCCGCCCTTATTCTCCCCTCCTCGTACCTCTCGTCTCGCACGCGGTCAGTGGGTCGGTCAGTCGGTCGGTCGGTTAGTCAACGGGCTGCGGGCGGTCGGGCGTCGCTCCTGCCGGCGCGGAGGGCGGGCGGCGGCGCGGGCGGCGGACAGGCTTCCGGGCTTCCGGGACCGGCTTTGGGGGCGGAAATGTCCCTTTCCGCGGTGCAATCGGCAAGGGAAGGAAGGATCGCTCGCCGTCAGCCCTCGCAGCGAGTCCCAGAGGTTTCAACGCAGCCTTCAAACGAGTCTGAAACCTGCTGAAATGGATACACCGCAGTGGCAGTAAACCTCGGCGGTGTATCCATTTCAGCAGGTTTCAAAATCCGCAACGTTTTCCCATGAAAGGACAGGCATAGTCAAACCTAGTGAACGCTATTTATTAGTGTGGCATGGACTTGAACACAGAGGCAATGGACACCTCAACCTCAGGTGTCGGGAGGCAAGGCGCCTGCCGCCGCCGCCGCTCGCTCAAGGAGCGTCAAAACCCGAGGGCCCGGCCACTGCGGA
>JAADYF010000079.1:0-47101 GCA_023338175.1 Phytopythium delawarense | reverse complement strand
GCCGGTGGTGTATGCCGCGGTGGTGGTTGTTGGCTATGGTGTTGGTTGGGGTTGCGTGTTCCTCGGTGCTCCGGTGTCGGTGAAGCTGACGCGTAAGTTTTGCGCGGCGGAGGAGATCGCTGCTGAAGAGCCGCACCACATTGAAATCATGACACCCCGCGTGTAGCCGATATGGTCGTCGTTCAACTTCAGGAAGGGATCGAACCTTCAAGTGCAGTTGACAGCTACGACTGCGTGAATACACTTTGTGATGCTTCTAGTACACGTGACCAGTTTCTTCAGTGAATTGGTGGCGTTGAAACCTTGATCATGACGCTTGCGCAGCATGTGCTTGTCTCGATCACCCACACGTCGGAAGACGTTTCCATATCCGAGTCGAGGTTGCTGGTGGTGTCTACGTTGACGAGTGCGATCTGCGGGTTGGAGTCCAAGCACAGCCGCAAGAAGACCTGGCGCTCCGCATTTACCACTCGCTCTACGACCTCCACGACAGCGCCGCAGGGAATTCTCCCGACTGGGGGCGATGACAGCGACGGCTCGAGGCGTAGCGGCGCACCGGAGTCTTGGACGCAGCGGTACGTTTCCACGTATGTGCTTGGGCCTTCGACGGCGTTCAGCACGGATTCGTTGTCGAGCGTGCGCTCGACCACCCAGGCTGTCTCGTCAAAGTAGCGTGAGTGCAGCCGCAGAAACACGATCCCGTCGTTGGTGACCGTTGCCTGGACGACCTCGACGACGTCTCCATAGAGCACGTAGCCGATCTCCGAGAGCTCCAGCTCCGGCCGAACGCGGGCTTTGCATCCTTCGACCACGCAGCGGTAGAAACGCGAGTCGGACTGCGCGTCATCCGTCCGGAATGGTCCGTGGTGCGGTTCGATCAGCACTTCGTTGCGGATGGAGCGGCAAGGCACCCAGCCGTCCCTGTGTCTGGGCGTGGTGACTGTTGCGTCGTCACTCTCGGTGGTGGAGGAGGAGGAGGACACCGTAGGGACCGCGGCGTCCGAGGGCAGAGACTCGATCTTGACCATCGGGTCGCCCTGCTCGTTGTAGATGACGTCCGTGGCGCGGAACACGCGGCCAAAGGGGATGTGGCCGCCGATTGGCGACGCGATGTTGCATTTGACGCGCACCGACACGCCGCCCGAGCGATCCTTATGGCACGCGCGGTAGTAGCAGTCATAGCTCCACTTGCCTGCGTCCACGGCACGGTCCACACACGTCGGTTAGCCTTCGTCATATCGGTTGTATCCGCATCGACAGCTCGCTGACCGGCCGGTTGGGTGGGGGATGCCGCCTTCTCTAGCGCGTCCACACATGCGACGCACTTGCCGTCCAGCAGCTTGCGCTGGCGCTTGGAGAAGGCGTCAAGCGGCAGATCTTGGAAGCACTGCACGCACCGCTTGGTGCGCGGCCCGGCGTCCTGTTGCGTCTGCAGCGCGCTGTCCACGCACTCGCGGCACTTGCTGCGGCCACGACCACCACGTCAGTCCAGCTTTGCGCTTAAGTTTCTCGACACCCAGTGCGTCTCGGAGAGCGAGAGAAGCACACGCACGGGTCGTCTTTGGTCCGCTGTGAGCGGGAGAAGGCGGCGGGCGGCAGGCGGCGGGCGCAGGCCGCGCACTCGTCCAGCGCGGCGTCACTTGTGGCCACGCGCATTTTCCGGCTCATCTCCAGTCGATCATTCCGACATCACCTGGCCAAAACGGCCGTCCTCAACTGGTGTGAGCCACGCAAATTGTAAATATTCGCACAAAAATGCGCAAACTGTCCTGGATTATTGGACATTTTGCACACTATTTGATGTGGTGGACGCTATTGTGGCGCACGACCACACAGCCACTGGTGCAGCACTGGAATGGCAATGAGCCCGAGCGCATTCACGCTCTCGACCGCTCATTGCTCGTGCCACTCGGCCTCCCGCCCCGCTCAACTGCGTCCAAGTCCGTGGCCGTCTCGACCGCCTTGTGCTCTTCCCCGTCGTCGCCCCGCCAGCCTCTGAGACCGAGCAGCACGCCAGCATGAAGATCATCGACAAGATCAACGAGAGCGTGGACAAGCAGGAGGTGTTCTACTCGTTCGAGTTCTTCCCGCCCAAGACGCCCGCGGGCGTCGAGAACCTGTACGCGCGCATGGACCGCATGGCCGCGCTGGAGCCGCTCTTCTGCGACATGACGTGGGGCGCCGGCGGCAGCAGCGCGGAGCTCACGCTCGAGCTGAGCGCCAACGCACAGAAGCTCAGCGGGCTCGACATGCTCATGCACATGACGTGCACCAACATGGAGGAAGGGGACGTCCAGGCCGCGCTCGTCAAGGCCAAGGACGCGGGCATCCAGAACATCCTGGCGCTGCGCGGAGACCCCGTGCGCGGTGCCACGAGCTTCAACGAGTGCGACCGCGGCTTCTCGCACGCCGTCGACCTCGTGCGCTACATCCGCGAGCATTTCGGCGACCACTTCTCCATCGGCATCGCCGGGTACCCGGAGGGCCACACCGAGTGCGTCGACAAGGACAGCGACCTTAAGTACCTCAAGGAGAAGGTGGACGCGGGCGCCGACTTCATCATCACGCAGCTCTTCTACGACGTCCAGGTGTACGTCAACTTTGTGCGCAAGTGCCGCGAGATCGGCATCACGGTCCCCATCATCCCGGGCATCATGCCCATCCAGAACTACGGCGGCTTCGTGCGCATGACGACCTTCTGCCAGAGTTTTGTGCCTGACCACATCACCAAGGCGCTCGAGCCCATCAAGGATAACGACGAGGCCGTCAAGGACTACGGCGTGCAGCTCGGCATTGAGATGAGCCAGCAGCTCATGGACGCCGGCGCCCCGGGACTCCACTACTACACGCTCAACCTCGAGCGTTCTGTGCGCCGCATCCTCGAAGGGCTGACGACGCTCGCCAACAAGGCGTCGCGTCGCGAGTTCCCGTGGCGCGCGTCCTCGCTCTCCAAGCGTGCGACCGAGAGCGTGCGTCCCATCTACTGGTCGAACCGTCCGACCAGCTACCTGCAGCGCACGGCCATGTGGGACGAGTACCCGAACGGACGCTGGGGCAGCTCCGAGAGCCCGGCGTTCGGCGACCTGAACGAGTCGCACTTTGTGGCCACCAAGATCGCGCCGGGCAACCGCCGTGAGATGTGGGGTGCCGATCCATCGACCAAAGAGGAGATCCGCCAGGTGTTCGTCAAGTACGTGCGCGGCGAGATCTCGAGCCTGCCGTGGTGCGACTCGGCGCTGCACCTGGAGACGTCGATCATCCAGGACCGCCTTGCCGCCATCAACGAGGCCGGATTCCTGACGATCAACAGCCAGCCGCGCGTGAATGCGGCGCCGAGCGACGACCCGCTGTACGGCTGGGGCGGCCGCGGTGGCCGCGTGTACCAGAAGGCGTACGTCGAGTGCTTCGTCTCGCCCGAGAACATGAAGAAGATCATTGACAACGCGGATAAGAAGCGCTCGATCCAGTACCACGCCGTGGACTTTAGTGGCAACTCGTACTCGAACTCTGGCCGCACGGCCACGGCAGTGACGTGGGGCGTGTTCCCGAACAAGGAGGTGCAGCAGCCGACTATCGTCGACTACAACAGCTTCGTGGTGTGGAAGGACGAGGCGTTCGCGCTCTGGCTCACGCAGTGGGCCTCGCTCTATGAAGCCGAGAGCGCGTCGGCCAAACTGCTGCGCGAGATCCACGACTCGTATTTCCTCGTGAGCATCGTCGACAACGACTTCGTCAACGGTGACATCTGGGGCATCTTCGGCCAGGCGCTGTGAGTGCGGAGTGCGGAGTGCGGAGTGCGGTGACCGTGGTGATCAGCAATGGCTTGCGGGAGTCTTTTGATCCACGTGGTGGACGTGGTGTTGCATTTCAGGACGAGTGAGTGTGCGTGTGCTGCTTACTGCTCGACAGGTCTATTCTCTTCCTCCTCTCGCCCGCCGACGGCGGCGCTGGCGGCTGCCAGCAGGGACGATGACAAATAGATCTCTCTTTGCTTGACTTGATGTCATCTCCTTCTTTCTCCATGTTGCCGGTCGTCCGAGCTGTTTGTTGCCACGCATGATAGCTCCTGAAGTGTGACAACTAACAAACAGCTTGGAGGATCATGCTTGCCAGTTCAAAAGTGGGTTGCGTCCCAATTTGACTGCCCTATTCATTTCTGTTCCAGTCTACACGCGCAGAAATGGTACATTATAATTTGGACATGAAGCTAATAGTAGATCGATCACTACTTTGCAATCGCACTTGTCTCGCGGTGGAGCGGCGAAAATGGGCGGCGATCCGGTGCCGACGACGGCCGCGCGCATGCTCCAGGGGCACCGCGGGCCCATCAACGGCATCCGCTTCAACGGTGCGACGTCGCCTGTATCCGGGCCATCTCGCCAATCTCTCACTCGCTCGCCTAGAGCGATGCTAACGCCTGAATGACTGCGTCTGTTGCTCCAGCCAAGGGCACGTACGTGATGACATGCGGCCAGGACAAGACCATCCGGCTGTGGAACCCGCACCGCGACGGCGTCGAGGCCGAGGGCGAGGCGCTGCTCATCAAGACGTACCAGGGCCCCCACGGATACGACGTGCTGGACGTCGCCATGTACGGCAGTCAGTGGCCGAGGATGTTTGAACGATGGGAGACCTTGCACTCACCTCTGTATTGGTGGCTTGCAGCGCGGACGACAACGCCAAGTTCGCCTCCTGTGGTCGCGACCGCGCCGTGTTTGTGTGGGACGTGCCGACGGGGAACGTTATCCGCAAGTTCGAGGGCCACGACCACGTACGAGCTCTGGCTGTGCTGACGGCTTGGCTTGAGCGCTGGTTTCTGACTCGTGTGTGCACCAAGCAGGGCGTCAACTGCGTCCGGTACAACGCTGACTCGTCCGTGCTGCTCAGCGGGTCGTACGACAAGACCGTCCGCGCGTGGGATATCCGCGCGAGGAACGCGTACATGCCGATCCAAGTGCTGGACGACTTCAAGGACAGCGTGACGTCGCTCGTCGTGTCCGACCACGAGATCATCGCAGGGTACGTCGTCGTGAGTGCGATGCTGACTGTGGACTCGGAAACTGATTGTGCGGTGATACTCTTGGCGCAGATGCGTCGATGGCATCGTGCGGACGTTCGACCTTCGGTCCGGGGTGCTGTCGCGCGAGCACATTGACGGTTGAGAGTGCTCTAGCTGCAGTGGTGATAGGGATGGCATCCTCACGAGCAAGCATGCCTCCTGTTCCACAGAACCGGTCGTGAGCGTCGATCGGTCCCCCGACGGTCGTTTGCTTCTCGCCGGGTGCCTGGACGGCACGATCCACCTCATCGAGAAGGACCACGGCGTCGAGTTCAACAGGTGCAGAGGCGAGTTGTGATCAAACGCGTGTGGTTCGGCTACTAACGCGTGTACACTGTGCAACTGTTCAGCTACCGCGGCCACGTTGTAGGCGAGTACAAGATCGCGTGCTGCTTTTCGCATGACGGCGGCTACGTGCTCAGCGGGTCTGAAGATGGCAACGTGTACGCGTGGGACCTCGTCGACGGCCAGAAGACGTCCTTCCGCGCGCACGGCAAGCCTGTGCGGACGATCGCCGCGCATCCCGAGGCCGCCATGATCGTCACGGGCTGCTTGAACGGCTCGGCCAAGGTGTTTGTGAACGAGTAGCGAGCAGGACGGCACCAAAGTCGCAGCGTCAAGGACGGAAATGTAATATTGATCCTCCAACTACGATAGCGTGTAGCGCAGGCCGCCGATCGTCATGAGCAGGTCGTTGGCGCTCTTCTTCTCGGACTTTTCGCCGCTGAAGAGCGACGCGAACACCTTGCTCGTCTCCTTGGTCTTGAGGATCGCGTCGCTTGCGCTCTTGGCGATCTTGGCCGACGGCGCGTTCACGCTGGCGTCAGCGGGGTGCTGCTCCTCCGCTGTGCGCTTCCTGTCCTTCTTCTTCTGCTTCTTCTGCTTCGCCTTGTCACTGTCATCGGTGTGGTGGTGATGGCCCTCACTTGCTGCCACACCAGCGCTCGCGGCGTCTCCGTCCTGCACCGCGTCGTGCTTCTTCTTGAGCCGCTTCTCCTTCTTGGCGAGCTTCTCCTCGGCCTTGCGCGCCAGGATCGCGCGCTGCTTGTCCTCGTACTGCTCCTCCGGCTGCAGAAGCAGGATGGGCTCCGCGCCGTCCGCGATGGGCGCGCCGCACACGAGGCACTCGCTGGTCTGCACCTCCTTCATGGCGCGCTCCGAGAGCACGCAGCCGCAGCCCGGGAGCACGACGAACGGGTGCTTGCCGTTGAACTCGAGCATCGTGACGGGGCAGTAGGCGCCCGCGTCCTGCGCCGAGAAGCGGCACGTGACCACGTCCTTGAGCGACGAGATGTGCGCGAACCGCGCCGGTAGCGTCTTGGCCAGCAGCGCCTCCAGCAGCGCCTGCTTGTTGTACAGGTTGCCGAGCGCGCAGGCCACTACGGGCGACGCCAGCGGCTCGGACGACACGGCGCACGTGCGCGCGCGCTGCTCCCGCCGGGCTTCCTGATCCAGCTTCTCCCCGCGTGCCTTGGTGTTGCCGTGCCGCATGAACTTGCGCTTGACGGCGATCACGCCACCGTCGTTCCCCATGCTCGCCGTTGGTCGGTCGCTTGACTCCTTCTCTGGGACAAAAAAAACAAAAACAAAATCAATACTGAACCGCAGTGGAAATGTGTGGTGTGGGCCACATCATGCATTTAACACTTCGAGATCTCTCATGGGTGGCTCATGAGTCATGGGAGACTCTCCGCGTCTGAAAGCATGACGAGCGCAGTGAACGAATGGAGCACCTGGCGTTGAGCCACTTAGCGGACGCGATGGCTGGGGAAGAAGCAAGTGATTGGTGAATAGATTGCTGCTGCGGCAGCTTAGTGTGTGTTTGTGGAAATAAGGGACTAAGGAACGACTACTTCCGGTCCGTTGCGGCTGCTGCGTCGACCGCTCTCCAGTGGCGAATCGCTTTCACCACCAACGACGCATCCGATCGATCGATCGATCCGACGGCAGTGCGTGCACAGCGTCCGGGACCGGCAGGCTGCGGGTAATAGACCGCGCACTTCATCGTGTGCGTCTCCGTCCGCAGTGCTCGGGAGATGACCGCCGCTTACTGAGGGACGTTGCGGCGGTTCCAGGCCTTGAGGCGCGTGGCGTTGATGCGGATGAAGCCCTGCGCGTCGGCCGGGTTGTAGTCAAAGTCGGCGCCGCCGCCCTCCTGGTCCATGCTGGCCAGGTCGGCCGAGTACAGCGCGTAGTCCGAGTAGCGGCCCACGACCGTCACGTTGCCCTTATACAGGTCCAGGTGTACGTAGCCCGTCACGTTCTGCTGCGAAAAGTCGATCGCGTTGCGCACAAACTCCATCTCGGGCGCGAACCAGAAGCCGTTGTACGCGAACTCGGCGAACTTGGCCGACAGCGTGTCGCGCACCTTGACGACCTCGCGGTCCAGGCACAGGCCCTCCAGGTCCAGGTGCGCCTCGCGCAGGATGGTGCCGCCGGGCGTCTCGTACACGCCGCGTGACTTGATGCCGACGAAGCGGTTCTCGACAATGTCGATGCGGCCGATGCCGTGCTTGCCCGCCAGCTTGTTGAGCTCGAGGAACAGGTCGAGCGCGCCCGTGACCTCGACCGCGCCCGTCGTGAGGTTCGTCACGCCCACGGGCACGCCCTTCTCGAAGCGGATCTGGATCTTCTCCGACTCGTTCGGCGCGTCCTTGGGGTCTACCGTCATCTTGAACATGGAGGCCATGGGCGCCGTCATCGGGTCCTCGAGCATGCCGGCCTCGTAGCTCGTGTGGTACAGGTTCTCGTCCACGCTGTACGGCGCCTTGGGCGTCGCGTCGATGGGGATGTTCTGCTCCTGCGCGTACTTGATCAGGTCCGGGCGGCCCTTGAACTTCTCAATGAACTCCGAGTCGCGCCACGGGGCGATCGTCTTGAGGCGCGCGTCCAGCGCCTGCGCGCACAGCTCGAAGCGCACCTGGTCGTTGCCCTTGCCCGTGGCGCCGTGCGCGAGGTACTTGGCGCCCTCGGCCTGCGCGATCTCGACCTGCTTCTTGGCGATGATGGGCCGCGCGAGCGACGTGCCTAGCAGGTAGCGCGACTCGTAGATGGCGTTGGCCTTGACGGCCTCGAAGATCGCGTTCACGACAAAGTCCTCGCGCAGGTCCTCGATGTACACCTTCTTGGCGCCGAGCGCCAGCGCCTTCTCGCGCACCTTGTCGTAGTTCTCGCCCTGCTGGCCCACGTTGGCGCAGTAGCAGATGACCTCAAAGCCCTTGTTCACGAGCCATTTGAGGATGATGGACGTGTCCAGGCCGCCGCTGTAGGCCAGCACGACCTTGTCGCCAGCGTTCGCGCGCACGCTCATCTTGGAGGGGAGGAGAGGGAGACTTGGGGGCTTGGGGGCCGAGCGGAGGATCCGATTGTGAGCTTCTTGCCTGAGGTGGCGGTCGCGCCTTCTTCCTGGCTGCACTGGGCGTTTCACATCTTGAAACGAAGGGGTCGCGGGCGGACGCTCTCTTGGCGTTTATATGCCACGATGGGTGAGGGCGAGCGGACGGGCGTCCACTTACATTTCCCAAGTCAACAGGATCCAGGGGGATGGGCCCGCGTAAACCCCGCCATTCCGCCGTATTAGACGAAATGGGATCAGCTGGACGACATGCCGAGGCGTCCGGCCGGTGGCCAGGAGATCATTCTGGCGGCGTCCGTGGGGATCGTGGCCGGCGTTTGTGACGGGTATCGGGTGGAGGCCAGCGTCTGGCGCATGGGATGGCGCCGAGCCGGCTGGAGACGAGAATCGAAAAGAGAATCGGTGGATGTGGGGCGGAATCGGCCGCGGAAGATGCAGTGGCTGCGGGGAGTGGCTTAGCACGGGATGACAGTCGGCAGAGCACTTGGCTGAGGGCGTGTGCTGTGCGTCATGGTGTCGATACGCAATGGAGGTGGCGATGGACGTTAGGAGGGCGTTGCGGAAGAACAAGCTCGGACCGTGCAGGTTGGACTTGCCTGCCTGTGAGCTCTGACAGGCACCCAATTTACATCGCTGTCCATTGCCGGGTTCACCACGGAGCGAACATTGTCACCATGAACGCCAAGCAAGAGCGCAGAACGAATTGCATTAACCTCTGGGTCGAGATCGAGACATGCAGTGCGCTGCTGGGCCTACGGACGGCGGTCGCTGGTGGCGCTCACTGGGGCACGCCGTTGAAGTAGACGATCGCGCGGATGCACTGTTCTCCGTCGCGCCACAAGCAGCAACAAGGTGGGGGGGGTCAGTGAAGGATACACAGACAGTCAGCGAAACGATGAGCACCACTTACGTCGCCCTTGTGCATAGCGTGGAAGGCGTCGTTGATCTGCGGCAGGTCGAACTTGTGCGTGATGAACTCGTCGACCTTGAGCTCCTTCTTCATGTACTTCTCGACCAGGTCAGGCACGCCGTCGCGGCTCTTGAAGCCGCCGAACGCACTGCCAGCCCAGCGACGGCCCGTGACGAGCTGGAACGGGCGCGTGGCGATCTCGACGCCCGAGGCGGCCACGCCAATGATGCACGACTGGCCCCAGCCCTTGTGGCAGCACTCGAGCGCCGCGCGCATCGTGTGCGGCAGACCGATGCACTCGAACGTGTAGTCGAGGCCGCCGAAGCCCTCCTCCACCGTCATCTCGATCAGCACGTCCTGGATCGGCTTGTCGCCGTAGTCCTTGGGGTTGACGCACTCGGTGGCGCCGAACTCCTTGGCGATTGGGAACTTGGCCGGGTTGATGTCCACGGCGATGATGCGGCGAGCACCCGCGGCCTTGGCACCCATGATGACGGCCAGACCGACGGCGCCCATGCCGAAGACGGCCACCGTCGAGTCCTTCTCGACCTTCATCGTGTTGAGCGCGGCGCCGTAGCCCGTCGTGATGCCGCAGCCGAGCAGGCAGACCTTGTCCAGCGCCGCCTCCTCGCTGATCTTGGCCACCGAGATCTCCGGCAGCACCGTGTACTCCGAGAACGTCGACGTGCCCATGAAGTGGAACAGCGTCTGCATTCGCACACAACCAGGAACGAGCGGTTAGTGACCCAAGCCCGAGCACGGAGACTACAGTCCCGCGCAGAACCGCACCTCGCCGTTGCGCTTGCACGTGAAGCGCGACGTGCCGTCGGGCATGAGGCCCGCACCCTGCGTCGAGCGGATCACCGAGCACAGGTTCGTCTTGTTCGACTTGCTGCGTCACACCATCACAAGCAAGCAACCCGCCACTGGTTAGAGGGAGCGTTCAACCACTCGCCAGCCGATGCAGGGACGCACCAGAACTTGCAGTTGCGGCACTGCGGCGTGTAGCACGGCACGACATGGTCGCCGACCTTGACGCTCGTGACGTTGGGGCCGACGCTCTCGACGATGCCGGCGCCCTCGTGGCCCATGATGACCGGGAAGATGCCCTCCGGGTCGGCGCCCGAGCGCGTGTACTCGTCCGTGTGGCACACACCCGTGGCCACGATGCGGATGCGCACCTCGCCCGCGCGGGGCGGCGCGACCTCCACGTCCTCGATGACGTAGTCCGTCTTGGCGGCCCAGCAGACGGCGGCCTTGCACGTGATCGGCTGCGGCTCGGTGCTCATGGTGGCGGTGGGCGAAGGTCGGGGGAGGAAGGGGCTCGACGGAGGCGGGGGGAGTTCCAGAATGAACAAGTGAGCCCGAGCCTTCTAACGGCGGAGCTGGTCATGATGATGCAGGATCTGTGCAAACGTGATCTTGGATTTGCCTGTGAAACGAGGAGCTCACAATTAGTCAATGCGTATTTGGCGAGGTATGTAAACATGAAGGTCAAAGTACGGGACTGTGTTGGACACTGTAAAATATAAATATGATAATATTTATATCAAAGGCTATTCATTGTAAGCGGTTTCAAATTCCCGAAGATGATTTGCTAAAATAGCGCGTCAGGCACTCGTTTTAGCCCAATCGCCGTGATTGCGGCGAAACTCGCGGTTTGCTTGACCGCGTTGAAGCTGTGAGTGAAGGTCCAAACAACAATGCTCACATGCTTCTCACTGTTCGATTTCCCGCGCAGTTTGCGCTCGAGACGTGCTGCTTTGGCGCGCATTTCGCTGCCTGTTGTCCTGTAGGGTCTGCGCGACTAGCCAAGCCGACTCCGCTTTTGTGCCGGTGGTTGATGCAATGCGAAGTCGCTTCAACGAGTTGGCTTGTCCATTGGTGCATGCATCGCGTGTGTGCCTGCATAAACTAACAGCAGCGCCGTGGTTGTGCAGATGCAATGCGGTCGCCGACACACAGCAAGTCGACAAGCGTGATCACCGCCCAGCTGAGACGCAACTGGTGAAATTCGCATCGGCACCACATAGGTTACTGTAACACTGTGTGCCAATGAAGCAGTCCAGTGAGTGGTCTCGACGTTTGGAGCAGCTTGAGCGCTCGGGTGACAGTTGTCCATTGAGCCGCTGGGCAGCGCTCCTTGGAATTTGCCATGTTTATTTCAGTTATAAACACAAATATTCGAAATACTGTAAATCATATTGTTGCTTTTGCTCGAAATAGGTAAGTTTGTTTCGTCTTCGACTGTTCATGAAACTGTCCACGGCACTTGCACAGTCCCGCCGCATATTGCCCGGCATGAAAATGCTGCTCCAGCGCTTGACAGTCCCCAGTCCCCAGCACCTTGCATTTTGAGCGTCCTCACTGTCAACAATGCTCCAATGAGGTCGCTGGTTGAGCCATGGTCTTCAACACGCTGGCGGCGGCCTCAGGCGGTCCGTGGATCTCCTCGGTTACTCGTCGAATCTCCAGAAGGGAGAGACTGATGGAGAGACCCTTCTCCTCGGCGAGTCGCCGGCCTCCCGATACCAGCGACGCCAGGACGAAGTGGAGACCCGAGCCTTCCAGGCGCCGCAAGCGCTGCCGCGCCTCGCCCTCTCCATCGATCACTCAGCACGCGAGGACCAAGCGGGCATCCACCTCTGCCTGGTCGCCGGCGAGAGGCGAGCGTGAGAAGAAGCGGCTCGCCAGCACGCTGAATACCGTGACGTGGAGGCCTCCCTCTGGACGATCGATCGACTCCGCTCCGCCATGTGCCTCGGGCTATGATATGCAGCGAGGTCACCCGACACGAGATGTCGGCCGATCGAACACCTACATACGTGGTGCTCGTGTAGTTGCTGACTGTTGAACTGAACATGAGCAAGATGCTGAGCAGACGCCAGCACGTGTGCGATTCTAAACATTGTGGACGTGGACAGTTCATGCGTCCTGGACCTACTCATCTGTTTTTCGGCCAGGTCTGCCAGCTGTCAGGGCGGCATCAACGTTTGTGGCCACGAGCGTTCCGCTGGGGAGTCGTGGCATGATCGTGGTCCTCAAGGAGCTGCGCCGATGTCTCGATGGCGACCGCCCCTTCTCCCTCCTCGCCTGATTTGTGGCGTGTCCGGAAGTGGACTAAACGTTGAAAACGGTTGGCTTTGCGCATTTGGGACGGCTGGGTTCAGCGAAAACGCAAAGTGTCCATGTTGCTCACTTGTCGCCGTGCCGCGAATGCTTGAATGTGTCGACAGTCGCCGGCCGCGCATTGCTTGAGCTCGCCACACCGCAATGCAAAGCGCGCCGATCTCGCGGGAGGGCGCTGTTCATGCATTGCACGAGCAGTAAACACGATTGTCGCCGACGAACGGCGGAGCAGCTTTATGTTTTAGCGAGCGTGAGGAATGCTCACAGGATCACGCAGCGTGGGGACCTCCCAGCCTTGAAGCGGCTCTCCCAGTTGTTTGCCCGGCGAGGTCTTGGGCCCGCAAGCCGCCGAACTCGTGGGTCCCAGGGTGCAGCGACTGCATCAACTGTGGGGCAAGTCGTTGCCAGCCAAGAGAGTTCGGCAAATGCAGCCTGGAAGTCGCCTAAACGTGGTCTCAGACTCCAAGACCATTTCTTTTTCTACTGTAGTGTCTTGCAATGTGCGTTGCATAAAAGACGGCGTGGGAGTGGAATTTGTTCTAAAAAAAAACATTCACAAATGCGTCTCTCCGCCTCTCTCACCTCATCATCGGAGGCACTGACTGGCATCCGAAGCATAGTGGCCACTCGCGAGTACTGTACGAATGGGCCACGAACTGTACCACACATCAAGCGTCTCCAAGGCAAATTACGCTGGAAGCAGCTCCGTGAATCCTCCCGCCCGCATCCCCGTGGCAGCTGCAGTCGGCTCAACCTCAAGCCTCACAAAGACGCAGCCGCGGTTTGCAATGTGAAAAAAAAAATGTCGAAATGGAATGGAACCACACCCTGTGACGCTGCGCTAGTACTGCGTCAATTGACTATGCAGGTTACAAATGCGTGGGCTGTAACAACCACCTGTCAGCGCCATCAGCCAGCTGCCGAGTGAGTCAAGGACGCCATCCTCTCCAGCCTTGACGCGTGTAACTGCAGTATTAAATCTGTGGACCGGCAGCATGTGCTCACAAGTGCTCCTCGCCCGGCGCTGCGAGCCATCTGCGAAGGTTGGCGGACGCCCATCCGCGTCAATTGGTCGTGGCCGTCGAGCACACACGCACGCGATGTCGTGCGTGTCAATGCGGCCCACAGCGCTGCTGCTCATCGCTCCGAGCGCGGCACCAGCTCAAGCTTGTGCGGGCCGCGGCGGGAAGTGCCCCCAAGCATGCGTCCATCCATCACATGCGCACATTCATCGTTTGTACTGTAGTTCAGGTGGCGCCGTAGTTCAACAGCGCTCGTCCGCAACGTCTGACTATAAAAGCGGCGAACGGATGGGTACATTTCCATGGTGCTGCACATTGCAGGCGACCGACCGACAATCCGGTGAGATCCGGCGCTCCTAATACGTTTGGCGCGTCAGTCCTGCGGTTCGTTCGCCCCTCCGCTCCATCGTCGCAACCCGCGAGTCGTGGCCTCGACCTCCGCGCGTGCAAACGCGTCGGTTTACTGATCATACGCCACTGTCGGCGCTGCATCCCTCTCTGTCCATCGTGTGGGGTGTGGGGCCGGTCGAGCTCGCGTCGTGCCGGCAGGTTCAGCTTCGGTATAGGTAAGTCGAAGCAGTGACGAGCGGTTCGGTCCGCCTCGATCCGCGCGCGAGACTCATCAGCGCGGCCCGCATCGGGTAAAATCGGGTAAAATGCCGGCGCGCCAGCTGGAGGGCGGCCCGGGCCGCCGAGCCACACACGGCGCGGGTTGCCGGAAAGCAGGCGGGGGACTGTCTACTTTTGGTGCATCTTTACATTTCGGCACGCACGGTACTCGGCGCGCCATGCCTCGCCCCAGTCAGCCCGTTTGCGATTCCAATTCGAAATACCCGCGGTCCCACCTTCACCCTCCACGCCCGTCGCTGCGCCGGCGCTTGCGGCCCACACAAATTGGCTTTCCGCGCTGACAGCCAATTCGCCGGCAGCGCATCGGCTAGTGGGAGCCGCGGGCAGAGACCAGCCTGCCAGGCCCGCGCCTGCCTTGACCGCCGCCCCGTCACGAGCGGCCGGGGACCGTCCCCAGCGTAAACCCGCGTCCGCGCGGATCCTCTACGCGCGGTCGCGGCCAATTCGGCATACAACGCGACTAATCTTTACGGTGTGCACCGCCGCTCGTGAGACCGCCCGGGCTCTGGCGGAGCAGCTCGCGGGTGGAGACCAACTCTAAAGCGCAAGGAGCGGGCCTGAGCGTAGAGAGGCGAGACCGGCGGCTTGCGTCCGTCTGTATCGGTCGGAGCGTCGGTGCGTCGTCCACGCATCGCCTCGCCGCGGTCGGGATCCGATCCCATCGCATCGTCCGCCAGCGCCGGCTGGTCGCATCCGCCAGCAGCAGTCCGCAGTGGCACGGACGGAGCCCCCGAGACCCGAGGCCCGAGACCCGAGACCCGAGACCAGGCGAGCCACGCAGCGCAGCACTCATTCCCCAACCTTCAGGCGATCGCACGCACCACCGTCAAGGATCCGGGGTCCGAGCCGTTGCGGCCGAGGGACCAGCTAGTACCGGACGCGCACCTCGGTGGCGAAGCGACCACCGCACCGCAACACCGCAACCGCATCCGGGGCCGTAAACCGCACCGCGACCTCGTCGGATCGACAGGCGATCACAGGGACACACACAGGCGATCGCCCAGGGTCCGGCGGCGTTTATGATTTGTGAGGTCCGACCGCTCGAGCCGCTGCCTTACCTCAAGCACCCGCAGCACATGCACCCCGCCCCGGGCCACTCGGGCGCGGGCGGAGACTACTACGCCCCCCAGCAGCAGCAGCAGCAGCAACAACAACAGGAGACAGAGACGTCGCGGCCCATGCTCGCCGACTACTTCGTGCCACCGCCGCCCATGGTGCCGGCGCCGCACGCGCAGTACAACCCGCAGGCCGTCTACTACTCGCACCCGCTCGTGTCGCCCCAGGTGCTCCAGCAGCAGCAGCAACAACAACAGCAGCAGCAGCAGCAACAGCAGCAACAGCAGCAGCAACAGCAGCAGTTCGGCTACATGCGGCCGACGCTGTACGCGCTGCCGGCCGCCGAGCCGTCCATGCACGACGCGGTTCAGCGCTCGGGCGTCAAGCGGCCCATGGCGACGGCGGCGGCGACCCCGCACGGCGGCGCGACCTTCTCGGCCGCGGCCATGGACGCCGAGCGCGTGTGCGACGTGTGCGGCTACCCGGACGCGATCCTCGAGTCGCCGCCGTGCGGCCACGCCTTCCACTCGCGGTGCGCGCACCGGTGGCCGGTCGAGGCGTGTCCGGCGTGCGACGTGCCCGTGCCGCAGCTGCGCGTGCTGCGTATCGACATGAACGCGCAGATCGACGGGCGTTCCGGCAAGTGGACGCGCGCCGAGGAGCAGTTCATCGACGTCATCCTGGGCGAGTTCGACCGCAACGCGCTGCCGCTGGCCAACGGCACGCCCGTGCGGCTCGTGCTGGCCAAGTTGCTCAACTGCTCGACCATGCGGCTGTCCAAGAAGTTCCAAAAGAACGCGCTCGGCAAGCGCACGTTCCGCGTCGACAAGCCCGCCAAGGGTGAGCCCAGCCTCGAGTTCGACCGCGCCGACCACGCGCGGCGGCAGCGAGGCTTCTCGCGCGCAGAGGCCATCTTCCGCCACGAGCTCGTCGAGCAGTTCCGGCGCGAGAACAACTCGGACGATGGCGCGCACCGCGAGACGTCGGACGTGCGCCGCGCCGTGCAACAGTTCTGGGTCGCCAACTTCCTTAAGCTCGCCGTGCACATCGCGCAGCCCGTCGAGGGACTCGACATATCGGACGCCAAGAAGCGCAAGCACGCGCTGCTGCTGCTGCGCAACGTGCAGTTCGACGAGCTGCTCTCGTGGCACCGGTCGCCTCGCGACACGCCCACTGTCGCCCCCATGCCGAGCGTGCACGCGCCACCGGCCGCTGCGGGCCACGACGCGTCCTACGTGTCGTCGCTCCAGTCCATGCAGGAGGAGAAGAGCGGCATCGGCGCCGTCAAGAAGATGCGGACGCCCGAGGGTGCCCTCGACATGCGCAGGTTTGACCGGCCAGTCATGGACCCATCCGCCGCCGGGGCGTACACCTACGCCAAGCTCACGCCCGGCTCGTCCTCCTCGGCCACGTCGCCGTCCGCGTTCGTGCCGGCCATGGGCTACCCGCAGCTGCCGCCGCCGCCTCAGCCGGCGTTCGCCTACTCTGGTGGACACGCCGTCAGCTCGGGGTACTCGCCGTTCGCGGTGCCCAAGGAGGAGCGGCCCATGGCGGCCGGGTATGCGACGAACGCGCTCCACCACCCGCAGCACCACCACGCACAGGATATGGCGGTGGGCTACGATGTGAGCGATCCGAGGACGTCGCGGCCGCAGCTGCCGCCACCGAACGTCATGTACCAGCGGAATCTCCCGCCGCCGAGCCACTACCCGCCTCAGCAGTTCCAGCAGCCGGCGGGGGACGAGAATCTCCCGCCCCAAGGCCCCGCAGCGTCCGCGAGCGCGTCGACCGCCACTGGAAGCGGCCAGACGCCGTGGGACGAGCTGCTGGCAGGCATGTCGACGGCCGAGGGCGGCGAGCAGGTGTCCGATCCGTCGCTGCAGGCCTGGTCGAACCTGCACATGCTGTGAGCGAGCAGTGGGCTCGAGGAGGAGCAAGGGGCTCTCCATGTTGGGTGTGAGGTCTCGCGTGCCGTTTATTATAGTCGTCCGTAGATGAAAGTGCCGCTCCGCGGGCTGCCGGCGCGCCAGGAACAAGTCGAGAGGTATAAACAGCGTCCGCGCGGAGAACGCAATGCAGAAAATAGCAGCGACACGAGTTGCAGACTCGCGGCTGCCTGTTATCACCGTGTGGGGCGTTGAAGGGATGCCGGACCGCAAGGCCAATGTCACATGGCAGATCGACGGAGACCGTCTCGGTGAGGTCCGAACTCCGCCCGAGACGACTCATTCAGGATGCTCACTGACGTCGGCGACGGCTTCCATTTTCGCTGATAACTCCAGCGTCCAGGATGGTCCATTTTGTGGTGAAGATATTGCAACATGGCCGAAATGATCACCCACCCACGGTGAAAAAGACGTTTGCGTTTACGCTAAAATAACTTCGAAACGTATTTTTTGTTTTTGTTTACAGAAATCGACCGATGGGAATACAGTAAGATATCATCTCGGAAGAGTGACAGTAACTGGGTTACGCAGGCGGGCTGTATTTGTTCGTTGGTTGAGCAGAAGTTGCTCTCGGCCATCTACGCGAAGGTGATCTCGAGCCGCGCTAGATAGACCGCTTCTCGCGTGAAGTGCTTCCCGCTTCGACAGGTCGCCGTGCTGCTGTTGGACGAGGTTTCGGCTACTGTGGCCAAGCACCGCGTCTGCGTGAGCTTCGATGCAGTGGTGTTGCGTCTGCGAGGAGCCGTTTGTCTGGTGTTGGGCATGCTGTGGTAATGAGCAGTATGTGCGGATGTGGCGGTTGGAGACTGCGGTTGCAAGGCGAGCCGATGAGCCGCTCAGGACGTCAAGCCTTGGGCAGGCAAGGTCGAGGACGGAGGCGAGTGGAGTCGAGTGGTAAGGAGTGCAAAAGAGTTTAGCTTCGTGGAACGCTGGCGCAGTGACTCTGAGCTTCGCACGGCTCATTCAGGAGAAGCACACACCAACAGCTGCCACCACCATTGCTCGCAGAACACCCAACATGAATAATGCGTGCGGCCGCGTTGTCCGGTGACGCCATTACCAAGGTAGTGAAGAGGGTGAGAGCAGCATTGTCGCTGTGTCGGGCTCCACAATAGTGTGTTCACCTTGCGACGGCTGAGGACGCACTCTTCAGCGAAAAGTCTTCATTAGCGTCAAGTTGTTCAACGAAACCACCGAGACTCACGTGGTCCAGTTGGATAATAGGTCACTGCGAGCATTCGACTCACACTTCTCACGCGGCAAACTCTGAAGGCCGCCACTTGAGAGCTCCATAAGTGTGGCGAGAGCTTTCAATCTCTGTGATTCAGACACTGTCGGCGGTTTCTGGAGTCCAAGTTGCTTGACTGCCGCGCTACGAACGCCCATAGGAGCTCGACGCGTCCTCGAACGGCCTGACGCAATGCTCGCGACGCGAGTCAATGCCGCGTTGCCTCCAACTGCAGTGGCAGCCAAACACAGACCCTGCAAGACAACAAGGGGATCCGGAGATCCGCTTGCAAACAGCACGAACTCGCCGATGTTCTCGCGGGGTTGCTGCCGGATACAAACGATTGGGATCGAAAAAAACCGGTCACCGAGACATCACTGTTCACTTTCACGACATTGTTGTCATCTCGACGGGGGAGCCGATCCAGCTGGACGTCGACACCGCCCCTCTCACGGGGCATGTGCCATCCACACCGATCTATAGATGAGTCGACGGGCGGCTGCCAGCGATGACACGTCACCTCTTCCACTCAACGTGCCTGCACCGCCGAGGACCTGCACAAGGCCAACGATCCTGCACACGACCATTATCTGCCACTTGAGCAGCAAAGCTCCTCAACTGAGAAGACTCATAATTGTCCAATCGGAGGAAAGAACCGACCCATTTCATGGCGCGTTCTCGCCAACGATTGGGCAAATATGCGAATCCGGGTTTCTAAACCAACGCAATCCGCAATATTCGAGTGAGCCTCATGGTCTTGCTCCTGCGATCGCTGGCGCCGCGTCGGTCGCTGCTCCTGGCGGGCCCCAGCGCCCGAGCGGTGGGCGCCGCCGCGTCTCCGTCGCTGGCGAGGCCCCTGTCCATCCTGGGCACGATCTTCGGCATCGGCGAGTTCGAGGGCGAGCGCAACCAGTCGCTGCGCGGGTCCACCGGCAAGCAGCACGCGTTCGAGCTCGCGCTGCTGGACGTGCGTCTCTCTCTCTCTCCTTGGACATGGCAATGCGGCGCCGATGCGTGTATGAGGCGCGCTCTAACGCTTTCGCTGGTACTGGGGCTACTGTATTACCTCAACACGCAGTACGTCGGGATGAACTCGCACCCCAAGCACATGCTGCACCAGGTGAGCATCAGTCATGCGATGCGACTGCACAGGCCGCCGCTTTCCATCTAATGGACCGGGCCGGTCGCTCCTACAGGTGCTGGCGGACGACACGAGCTTCCTCATGGGCCACGTGCTCGTCGGCGCGAGCGAGAGTCTGGCGCCGCAGTCGCTCGAGGACTCGCTGGACGCCAAGGCGCGGCTGGATCTGGCAGCCAGCATCGCGCGCAACGGTGCGTCCCTCGACTCGGCTTCCACGCGATGCCGTTAATTTGGTTAAGCGACTAGATGGGCTGATATCTGTGTGTGTGTGGTGACACAGCGGAGAACATCTCGACGGCGGAGAAACTGCATGTGCTGGCGCTCGACGGCGTCGTGCACGGCCGCTACCGCGAGGCGGCGGTGGTTTACGAGACCATTCTGCGCGAGGACCACTCGGACTTGCTGGCGCTGCGTTGCTGCTTCGACCTGTATCTGCTGCTCGGGTGCGTCCTGTGGCTGGCTGCTTGTTTGCCGTACGATGCTAACCGCGTGATTGGCTTCGTGGCTGCTGTGCATGACGATTGGCACTGTGCAGCGACCGCAATAACCTGCTGTTGACGATCACGCGCCGCCTGCCGTCGTGGTCGCCCAACGACACCGGTTGGAGAGGCTGCTGATCTACCGTTATGTGCTTACATGCAGACGAAGGCTCACTCTTTAATGTGCCGCACGTGCGAGCGCAGGGTACAGCCACCTCCTGTCGATGCAAGCGTACGCTCTGCAGGCTGCTGGTCGCCTGGATGCGGCCGAGGCGCTGGCGGAGAAGGCTCTTTCGATGAACGGGAACGACCGATGGGCCTGTGAGTCGCTGTATTGATGTCGCAGACTCGAATGCGCGCTTGTGCAGTTGGATTAACGCCTGCTGTGCGGCGCGATTGTATGTGGTCGCAGTCTACACGATGCTGCATGTCCTCGAAGGTCGCGCGAACGCTAACCACGGAGCAAGCTACGCCAACCAATACAAGGTACAGTGCTGGCGCCGCGTTCGTGATGGAGACAAGCAAGACTGATCCACCGATGCTCCTGCAGGACGCATTCGACAACGGCGGGCCAATGGAGCGCCATCTGTATTTCCAGTGGGCGTTGTTCCTGCTGGAGCTAGGGCGGTACGATCGCATCGACAAGATGCTGGAGACCAGCATCTTCCCGCGCCTGCGCGACGGCCACCACCACTCGTACCAAACGCTGTCGGACGCCACTCAGCTCTTCTGGCGCCTGCGCTTTGCGGGACACGACACGGAGGAGCTCGCGCAACAGCTGCACGAGTCGTGGTTGGCGGTCGCGGACTTCGAGGCGGAAAACAGCGACGCGTTCCGCCCCAGCCTCCCGCCTCTCGCCAAGATCTGCCAGCACGTGAGTTGTCCACGGTGATGCGTCGAGTGTGCACACGTCGTACTGACTCCACGCTCGTCCCCGCGACCCGCAGAGCGTGTTGTCGCTGATGGCGGGCGGATCACTGGCTACGAGCTCGGCGAGTGTCGAAGAGCCAAGTGTGGACATGCAGCAGCTTCGGGCGAAGATGGACCTGGTACCGATCCAGTTCAGCTACCCGGTCCCGTCCGGTACGATTGGTTGTTGTCATGATATAAAGCACCGTCACTGTATTCTCAGCATTGGCATATGTGCTTCCAGGGGAGCTGCAGGACGTCTTCGGTAGCGTTTGCCAAGCATTCACCGACTACGCAGCGGTACGTGCAACCTTATACTTGAGAGTTGAGAGTGTACACACGACAGTGATGCTCACTGTCACTGCAATGTACTCTCCGTTGAGCAGGGTCGCTTCGACGAAGCGATCAAGCCTCTGCTTCGCGTGCGCGGCAATCTGGGAGTGTTAGGCGGCAACGCCGTGGAGCACGACCTTGTCAACTTGCTCCTGATCGAGTGGTGGGTCTTTTCATATGCTTCCTTTTTAGTATGGCGAAGCTCACGCGTTCTCATGTGCATTGGTAGCGCTGCCAGCTGCGAGGACCTCGGTCTTGCCAAGCTGCTTCTGAACGAAAGGCAAGTCGTGTCGTGATGCCAATTCAATCGTGGCCATCTTTGATCGACCAGTCAAAACTAACGTGTCTGATTGGTGTCTGCAGGCTCAGCGACCGTCCCCAGAGCGCACAGTCGTGGAGCAAATACTCGCGCGTCTTCGAGTCGATCGGCGACGCGTCTGGCGTGCGCGACGCGCAGAGCATGAGTTACGTGCTCGGCCTCGGCCAGGGCGGCAACCAGACCAACTGACGTGGCCCCACTCCACCCCCAGCCTTCGAGCCTTCGAGATGACGTGGTGGCGATACTCCAGACGTCAGCGCCAGGTTGTCTGCAGCAGAAGGCGATCAATAGAGACACTCTCCCGACCCATGCGAGCTGCTCGGTGTTGAAGCAAATGTAGCCATCGAAAGTGGTACATGATCACTGTGGACCACACATTGATTATCATAAAGGCACAATGTACCTGACAAATTGGCACGAATGGTGCCATGGCGGGAAAACTCAAAGCGGTCCCCGCCAAAAACTGCCGCGGCATCGATCCAAGGCGAGTAGCATGGCGTCCAAGCGCGTCTTCCGCGCCTGCAAGCTGCAAGGCTTGTCGCTGCGCGCCGACGCGCTTCAAAGGCTCACAGAGGAGCTGACCAAGTGCGTCGCGTCGCTGTGGCGGTATCAATGCGCTGAGTCGAGGACTGACGCTGGTCTTGTCGTGCCTCCAGTGAGCCATCGCTGGAGCTGGACGACGTCATCTACGCCATCAAGAACAACATTGACAAGAGCAAGAGTGAGTGCTCGCGGTCTCACAGTCGAGTGATCGAGGGATGCAGCACGCCGCTAACTGAGCGCTCCATCGCTCTCTCTGTGGCGATGCGCAGTCCCGACGTCGGTGGTGTCGCTCGAGGCGCTCGAGAGCGCGCTGGACACGCTGCTGGCCGTGTCGACCGAGAACCATTTCGAGGCCATCCAGGTCTTCAGCGCCTTCGAGACGCCGTACCTGCACTTCAACGCCAACAGCAGCTCGTACGAGCTCAAGCCTGGCGCCGGCCGACGTATCCACGCCGGCCCGGACGCGCGTCTCCAGCTGCTGCGCAACCGGTACGGCGCTTATCTCGTTGCCTTGCATTGCAGGAGTTCACGCTCGCTAAGCTAGCGGCTGACTCGTCGACTGCGAGTAGGTTCATCTCGGTGGACCAGCGAGTCAAGCGGAACAAAATGTTCGCGGCACCTGCGGCATCAATCGCGAGCACAACGGACTACATTCAGGTGTGCAGCACCTACTGAGCGATAGCATGCCTGTTCCGTGCCTGACGTTGCGAGCTCGATGCTATCCGGCTTTACCTCGCAGCTGTCGCGTATCGAGTCGCTGCTGGGCGTCACCGGCGTGCGGCGCGTCATCGGCATGCTCGGCCAGGACGAGCGCAAGCATTTCTTCCTGGAAGACCTCACCACAAGGATCTACATTGATCTCTCGAACGCGGTATGGTTAGTATGTGCGATCTCGAACGCTTGGCATAACTAACGCTCTCTATTTCCACGGCGCCAGAGCTACACGGACGGAATGTTCACGCTGAACTGCGTCGTGCTCGTGGAGGGGGAGGTCATCGATGATGTCCTTCACGTCCAGGTACAGCCAGCCTCGATCTCTTAGGGAGTTTAGTGGATGATGGTGGCTAAACCTTTCCGCCTGGACGTGCAGTCAATGGGCTTCCCGCCACCCGAGTCAAAGGCCGAGTCGCTCAATATCCTCGGGTCGATCGACCCGCTCGGTGTCGAGGTCTCGGCGCAGCAGCTTGCGCAGATCCGCGAGCTGGAGGCAAACGACCACCATTCCACCTTCATCGTGCTCTCCGACGTCCATCTGGACGATCCGCAGGTCATGAAGCACCTGGACATCCTTTTCCAGGGTCTCGAAAGCGTCTTGCCGTCGCTCTTTATCCTCATGGGCGACTTCCTTTCAAGCGAATCCAGCGGTGATGGTGGCGGCCATGGATCATCTTCACTGCACGACTTGAAGGAGTATCTGGACGACCTAGGGAACCTCATCCTGAAGTATCCACGCCTCGCCGAGTCGTCCCGCTTCGTGCTCATCCCTGGACCCAACGACCCTGGCTCGTCAAGCGCGTTCCCTCGACACCCGGTCAGTCTGCAGTCGCTTTGTTTGATTCGATAGGCTTAGTGGTCATTGTCACTGACGCTTCGGTTGTACCATACTCGGACTGGCAGTTGCCTAGCATCTGCACGGAGGACTTGATGCGAAGAGTACCGACCCTGACGTGCAGCACCAATCCGTGCAGGTATGTCACGGCGCTAGTGGCGGCCCTCTCAACGCCAGTTTCCTTACGGGTCGTGTCCGTCTATCGAGCAGAATCCGCTACTACACGCAGGACATCGTCGTTTTCCGTGAGAACCTTCACCAAAAGCTTCACCGCCACGCCATCCTTCCGGCAGCCTCCGCTGAGGCCATGGACGTCGATGAAGAGGACGACGAAGAGCACGGGGCTCAGCTGGACATCTCCAAACACGTACGTGTGATGTATTATTCGTAGAGAATGGGTTCGTTCGTGTAGAGAAGCCTCACCGTTCGCTAATGTTGCACAGGTGGTGAAGACGATCATCGACCAGGGACACCTCTGTCCGCTGCCGCTGATGGCTTGCCCCATCAACTGGGCGTTCGACACATCGCTCTCGCTCTTCCCACTGCCCGACGTGGTACATTCTCCTCTCTATTCGCTCTTGTTGCGGAGCAGACACGCGTTAATGACTGCCATTGCTCCCGCTGTTGTTACAGCTCATCCTGGGCGACTCGACGGAGCAGTTCCAGCTCGGATACTCCTCTGTTGCCGTCTTCCATCCTGGACCATTCCACGTGGACTACTCGTTCGTGCTGTACCGCCCCAGCACCAACACGACCGAGTTCAGTCGCGTCGAATGATGACAGTTCACTCCCGTGGCAGGTATGAGAGAGACATGAGGCTGCCGTGCGCTTCCTTCCTCGATGTGCATGGTCAATATGAAGCGAATGCACGGAGCTTATCTCAACGCCCCACACTTTGTCAACAGCATGAGTGGCAACTCATGTGTGAGGCGAGCGCTCGAGTGAAACGTCTGTGTTGACGCCTCTTTTGGATGATCTGCCTTCGCGACGAAAATACCCTCAGCTCCATTGAATGTCGTTCTGTCACCCGCTCAGCGTCAGCCTGAAGCAAAGTGTCATGGGCGACGCGAGTCCGCGGCAGTTCCTCTGCGAGTGGAAATCGCTTGGTGGGCACCGTGAGGACGAAGATGGTCTATCGAGCGAGGATGCGGCGCTGGTGAGATGGCGCAGCGTTGACCGCGTTGCTGCCCGCAAGCTCCGCGCTGAGGACGAGTGGTCAGAGACGACGCGTGCATGCAACACGGTTGATCGCCCGCCCAATTCGTCCTACAAGATTGGTACTGTTGGTTCATCGGCTACTGTCGGGTCAGCGACGACTGTACACGCGACGGCAGCCATCAGAGATCGCGGCGAACAGATTGAGCGCGTGAGCGGCGGCATCAAGAGGCAGCGCCCGCAGTCTGCGTGCTCCGCCGCTGCACGACAGCGGCAACTGGAGCAGTCTCACACTGCAATTGAATTCGAGGTGAGGGCAGCTCCAACGAGGGCGGGGCGAGTGCGTCAGCGACCACAGTCGGCTAGATCTCGCACCTCAGCGACAAATCCGCGACTGGATTTCCCACGCGGAGAGCTGGCGGATCAACTCGAGACTTCGAAATGGACCTGTATGCTGCACCGCAGCCCATGCTTCAAACAGTCGAGCTTACAGAGGCTCGAGGCAGAGACCTACGCTCTCCTACGGTTCGCACTGGGCAAGACGCCTTCACGTGGTATGACTGAGGCAGCAGCCAGTGCCGATGTCAGGCATCGAAAGCAGCAGCAAGCAAACACTTCGAGGCGAGCTGGATTTGACGTCAACCGGCCATCTTCCGCCAAGCAACGAAGCAATCCAAGTGGCGATGGCATATTAGGGGTGTTCTCAGCGAATGCAGTTGTGTGCGGAAGCGGGGCCCAGGTTGTGCGCTCCAAGAAGCAGCAGCGTCAAGTCTACACAACAACGAGACAAAGCGATGGAGCAGCGAGTCGCAGCCATCGTCAAGACCCGCAAACCGAGCTGGAGACTAGCAAGGACTCGTTGGAGTACGGATCCCGCATCGAAAGTCCTGGGAGTGAAGATGAGCGGCGTGCGCTGCGAGAGAAAACGCGACTGCGAAGCAATGACACGAAGTTGAAATTCAAGAAGAAGAAGAGAGCGTCCCCAGCGCGTAAAGATCCTCTTCATGCTGCCAGTGATGATCCTCCGGTGATCGGACGTCGAACTGCCGCACGGTCGTACTGGACTGCACGAGCGAGTCTGGCGTTGTCAGTAAGCACTGGCGGTGACTCGGGTCGTTCACCACAGATGGATGAGTACGTCCTGGCTGTGACCGAACCTCCAGATTTGCCTCGAGCTACTGTAGATCAACAGTCAGCTAAATTCAAGAAGAGTACCGCTGCACCTAAAGCCCCGAAGGAGAAGATGCAAACACCGGCAGTCTCCGCAATAGAGACTCGGCTCCATCAGAAAGTATCTCAGCCTCACTGTGGTGCCCGAGCGATTGTTACTGCGAAGATACCCACGAACGCGAAAGCGAATTGCTTTATCGCCAGCGAAGAGCACGGTCAGTGTGAAGAGCCCGTTGCAGCTGAGCGACTTCGAAGTCTGGTGGGTGCTGATACCCCGACTCAGAGCAACAGGAGGAATAACAGAGTGACTGATGAATCGAACACACTGGACGGTGCGAATGTGATCGCACGGAGCGATGAACAGCAAGAAGGCATCTCAACGCCAGCGGCCTTATCAGCTGAGTTGTCCGGGGTATCCAGAAGCACTTTCGCAGCACCAGTTTCTCCACAAATTGAACAGAAATGTGAGGTGGACGAGCTGATGCAAGCTTCCGAAAGCGACCTCGACAGGGCCGTCGAGTCTGTTGAACGTGAAGGCAAGATCATTGATCTGGGCGGTGGGAGCGCTCGTGAAACGATTTCAACAGCTTTCGCTCTGTTTGCTGAGACTCGCTCAAGCGACGAAGTACTTGCAGAAGGCAGTCAACCCAGTGTGGCGAACAGCGGGCTGCATGAGGTTCCTTCAGATCCAGATACACGAATTGAAGCGACCTTCTCTGTTCGGCCTTTTGATGCGAGCGACAGCGAGCTGAGAGACATATCGCAAGTACAGGAATACGGCTACTGTGAGCCATTGGAGCAGAATGACATGTATGCGGACAAGTCAATCATCAGCACGGAGAAACACGAGCCTTCGAATAGTATGAGGGACTCAACATCCGACCAGGTGCACTCGACCAACTTGCTTGGTGACGTTACTCAGAGCGACAATGATGACCAGGACTGCCGAACTGAAATCATCGCCCGACTGCAGACAGACGCCGAGAAGGATACTTTCTTGGATCAAGATGCGAGGGTTGATTCAAGCACAGGAGACAATACGATGACATTGGGGACCGTTTCCAAGCTCGATGCAGAACAGTCAGAGGTGGGCAAGCTATCAGAGATCGGCATCAGCGTCATGAATGATACCATCGTTGGGCTCAACAATCGTGTTATCGCGATGTTTCCCGAAGAACTTCCTGAACCAAGTGTTGACGTCCAGGGCATCGATGCATTGGGTTATCGGAGCATTTCTTTGAGAGCATTTGACGAGTCGGATGACTGCCAAGCAGTGGACGCAAAGCCTGAAGTGGTGGAGGATCGTGACCACACTCTGTCGATTTTGTCAGAAGAGTCTGTCGAGTTAGTCCCAGCGCTGAAGGCTGCTTTTGCGGGAGCAGCGGATGTATGCGGTTACGAGGACTTTGGTGACTGTCCAGGTAGTAGAAGCAATGGATTGATCTGCAATGACATGAAGTCAACCCAGAGCGCTGCAAGTGGGCCCATAAATCCGATCACCGATGATCAAAGCGGGGAGGATACGCTGTCAGCGTCGACGGGGCTTGGCACTTCATGCAACAATATGGGAGACTCTCCGATCACACCCCACGTTGAAGTACCTGAAGTCATCATGATATCGAGCTTGCTTGACTCATGTGCGAATCCAATCGCTGATAGCGCTGACCTCTTCGGAGATGCTATCCCAGTACTGTCGCACGAGTTGTCCAACGACGACGAACATGTTAGATTAATGCACCAATCACCCGCAGACGACAGTGTTGTCAGCTTGTCGGGAGGCGCAGCGACAATCCCACAAGAGAACGCGATGGCTCCGACAGATACAGACGATGTGAGAAGCATTGTGACAGATCCTTCGAAGAGCTTTATCAATGACGCCTATCGAACCGAATCCAGTTTATCTCCTTGTGGGGAAGCCAGCGCAGTTGGAAGCGAAGCTACACTTGCCAGCTCATTTGATGTCTTCGAGCAGCAATTTGAATGGTGCAATGGGGAGAATGGAGACGAGCTCCTTCCGGACGAGGGTATGCCTTCCACTAACGAGAGTCATTCAACTGCAATTGTCTCAATCGGTGAGAGCGACACTCCCTGCTCGGACAACCCAGGTGTTGACACCCTTGCCTTCATCAGTGTCGATGCCAATGAGCAGCTGCAAAGCAGACTAAGTGGACTCGAATCAACTCTGGTGGATGTCGCCGATGTCTATAATCCCACCCTGTCGGATGGACGTGAGCGCTCGGCACGTTTGTTTGATGGCGCAGTGTCTTCAGATAATAAAGTGCCTAACGCTTTCAACCCTGGAGACTGCAACGTGGAAGTGCTGGATCCAGTGCGAGGCGTCCTATGTGAAGAGATGAGCCAGATTTCAATCGGCAGCAGCAATATTCGCCACCCTATCATGCCATCAAATGGAGTAGATGCCGATGGAGAAGTGCCGAGTCTCCCGCTCATTAACAAGCAGGTCAGCTTCGTGGTCGAGATCTTGGATTCGCGTCAGTCTAGCGAGAACCAGCGATTTGCTACCGGATGCATCGATCCGATGTCTGGCGAGCCACAGCCACTTGACAAATCCACGCTGTTGTTGAGTGAAAGTGCGCGCCGCATTCAGCGCCAGTATCGATGTTTTACTGCCCGGCGACTTATGCTTGACCAACTGCAGTTCTTCCTCAAGCTTCAAAGGAGGCAAGCGCGCAAGAGATCAAAGAGGGAGTCAGGCCGTAGCTCAGTCGTCACCATTGCTCACAGTAGCCCTTCGGGCTCACCACTCCCACCTGAAGAAGCCTGCATACCTGAAAGCGCTGAGGTAGCAGTTGCTAACAAGCCAGTGTTAGTCGGGAGCGACGAGATACCAAGTTCTCCGATTGATGGCGCCGGTGCGGTGACTATTGTGTCTGAAGGCCACCAAACGACTCCTGTCAACGAAGATGACGTTTGTGCTCAAACGAACTCGAATCCACACTTTGATATATCATCCGACGGCATCGAATCCAATCTGGACGTCGACTCCAATTTGGACAATGCAGAGCCCAGGCAACGAGAAGAAGAAGCTAGAACGCATGATGACCCTGCTTTAATTTTAACTGAAGCCGACGAAGTCGTGCGAGATGGTTCAACTGTCGAGACAACCAAAGATCTGTCGCCCACCGTGGATACACTGAGCGACGAATTTGATACTTCAGAGTGTCGCGAGGATCCACTAGATGCTGATGATCCCCAACACTATGACAACCTGGGGGATCTTGCGGTGATGCGGCCCAGCTTTGACGACCAGTTGTCTGTATCCCAGCTAGAAGACTCTGCTGTCAACGGTGATATTTCACCTGACGAACACACCACCCTTGTTGAGGTCATATGTCTTGGCAACGTGGGTGAAGATGGCGATGCCGAAATTGACAGCAACGATAATGAACAGGAGATGGATTTCGCGAAGGAGTCACACGACTATCCGCGGGAGAGCGAAGGTGACGCAGCTTCTGATGGTAGTATGATCCACGAAGAGCAGAGCGACCATGTGGAGCAGTGGGAACGGTACATGGACGCTGCCAACAACAAGTCCTACTACTACAACCCCATGACCGGCGAGTCTCGGTGGACGGGACCGACCGACGACCGCAAGGCCGACAGTGACCTTGGCCAGGAGTTAACTCCAGGAGCGACGGTCATTCCAGATGAACTCGAGCAAGAAGCTGAGAATACTGTCAGTACCGTTGAAGAGACCGAAGCGCCAACATGCCAAACAAACTGGGAAGTGCGGCGTCATAGCTCTCATCTGGGCGAGCTGCGAGGCGAGTGGCAAGCGTTCGTGGACGAGGGCTCTCAGTTGACCTTCTACTACAACGCGGCCACAGGCGAGAGCACGTGGGAGGCCCCAGCGGAGTTCCGAATCGATGATTCATCGAGTTTAAACGACGAGGTCGCCACCACCACTGCTGCTTCGACCGTCGACAACTATCAATGGGTCTTGTGTGTCGATCCAGCGAGTGGAATGACATACTATGCTAATCTCCTGACGAACGAGACGAGCTGGGAGAAACCGCAACTGAGTAGCGAAGGCGCAGGCAGCACGAGTGCTCCTTTGGTGCCGATTGATCTGTGCGGCCTCGCATTTGAGGGCGATGCGGATGCAGAGCTGGTGGATCTGTGTGGCCTCGCGTTCGACGGGGATCCGGAACTGATTGGTAGCGGACTTATTGGAGATGGGGACCTCCATGCACCGTGGGCAGCGGATGCAATCGGCACTGCTGGCGACGACGAAAGCACCGAGACGCCATACGAGGAGGATTATGTGATCGACTTCGACGATGGGACCCAGGTCTGAACCGGGAGTTCGAGAGACGAGAACGACCATACATTGTAACTGCAGATTGACTCCATAATCGCTCGCACGATCTTCCGTTCTTACGTCAACAGATCGAAGGCGGAGTGGTGCACTTGACCTCGTTGAAGCGCTTGCTGAGAGCATCTTTGATTGGGTTTTCGTCCTCTCACCGCCGTCAAACACCCAAACACCCAATGGATGCACTGACTTCGCTCAATCTTGCAGTCGACCTCTGTCTGTACCCATTTCGTTCGATTGGGTGGTACTCTGCTGAACATTTTTGTTCGGGTTGCATTTCGACCCTTTCGGATAGTTGGGGTGCTCACGCTGAACTCGTTGGGCTGGTGGTTTGCACCCATTGGTAATTGCGCCGCGCTGGACACGCTGGGTCGAGAAAGAACCCGGGACAGAGCAAAGGGTCGAGTGTTGTCGACGTCTTGAACGTGTTCCTTTCGAGCATCCGCGAGAGCTTCCGCGAGTCGCCAGTGTTCGAGGTTCGAGGTGTCGGTCGATTGATTGTAAGGATACTTTTGATGCTGCAGTGAGTTCGTGACCGCGGGAATCTCGCCAGAACGTCGCAACGCCGCTTGCCGCTTCCACACGCATCGCCGCAGGTCTTTCCGCCGCATGTTGAGCGGCAGCCACACACGCGGTGGCCCACACGGTCCAGGCGCCGTCCACGCGCCGCCGTCGCACTCAACATGCGGCCGGCGGTGCCCTCCATCTGCCCATTGCGCCACAACCACCACCATGTGCGCGTCCACAACGCTTAGGGTGTATGAACATGAAGGCGAGAGACGCTTGTGCGGCGCTCTGAGCAGGCATATGGAGCCCACGACACGAGACACCCCACCAACAGCAACCGCCCCCCAACGCGGTGAAAGGGTCAAAGTTTAACTCGCCACAGCTGATGGAGAACTGACTCTTCTGACTTTCTCGACTGTCAGCCACGGTACTCCCACGGACACTTGTCGTTTGTATGTCCGCTGGCACTTTCCGCAGCATCACCTGGTTTCGGCCGTTTGTGGACTCCGACGCCCAGCTGGCGAAACCGCTCTCTCAACCGAGTCAGTTGGTTTCGAGCCGTCCGCAAAACAATTCATGATATACTGACTTTAGTTGCATTCCCGCCGACCGAGTGCCGTCCTTTGCATAGAGCGGGTGCGGCGCCATCTGGCTTGCCAGCTGTACAATCCTAACTCAACTCAGTAAAAGCTGGCCACGCCGCACACCGCCCAGTCCGCGCTCTCTCACGCTGTCATTTACCGTTTTGGCTCGCCTTTGCCCGTGTGCAGGCGTCCTCGTGCATAAAGCAGCGCGGGAAGGAAGGAAGCGCCGGCGAGACCGACCGACCGACAGCGGCAGAAGCACGAACAAGCCCCCAGCCGCGTGCACCTGTCCGTTCCCACCCTCTCCCCCTCGCGTCGTCCGGCCGGAGTTGCCCTGTGGACCGCGATCGAGACAAGCGCGGCGCGCTGACTTGCCGCTTCATTCGAGCAAACCACTGCAGGCTGGTACAGACAGAGCGGCGGCGTGGAACAGGTCTCACCCTCGGCGCAGACGAACAGGAGCGATGCTGCTGACCAGGGTGATCTCGCGCGCGGCCGCGGCGCTGCTGCTGCTGACGGCCGTTGCTGCCCCGGCGCGCGCGACCAACATTGACACGGACGGCTTCTCGCTGGACGGGTCGACGACCTACTGCATGGGCGTCGGCAGCGGCGGCAGCGCCGGCTCGCTCTCGTTCAACTCGCTGCTCGTGAGCAACGCCGGCCGCTGCCCCGTCGGCGTGAGCCTCTCGCTCGACTCGACCCAGTTCCACGTGTCGACGACGTTCACCGTCTCCTGGACGGCGTCCGTCGCCTCGGGCGTCACCAACGGCATCTTCCCCAACGCCATCGACTCGACCACGGGTCTTCCCGGCGCCGTGGTCACGTCGCTCATGTGGGCCTGCACGGCCGGCACCAACTGCGGGACCAATCTGGCTGGCGCTCCCGCGGGCACGGGCGGGTCGGCCAGCGGCGCCTTCGACAGCGACAAGACTAAGGAGCTTGAGGACAACTCGTTCACGATCACGACCGAGGGCTCGTACATCATTGTGGGCCTCGTCCAGCTGCCCGGAGACTCGACGCTCGACATTAGCGCCGAGGAGTACATCGTCTTTGAGACGATCACGATCGTGTCGGCTGACACGGAGATCACACCCACGCCGACCACGACGGCGCCCGCGTCCTCGTCGGCTTCTGCCACCGGAAGCGGAAGCTCGACGTCTACGCCGACCCCGACACCAACGCCTACGTCTAGTGCTGCGGGCTCGAGCAGCGCGTCGGGCAACCTTACCAGCACTACCGTGTCCTCGTCTGGATCGTCCTCCACGCCTGGAACGGTCAAGCCCAGCACGTCGACCAGTGGCAGCAGCACGACCGCCACGGACTCCTCGTCCGACTCAGCGACGTCTTCGAGCGCCGCGACGGGCAACGCCAGTGCTGCCAGCACGTCCTCTAGCACCGTGATGATCATCGCGCTTGTTGCCGGAGGCTGCGTCATCTGCGTCGTGGGTTTCGTCATGTTCATGCGCAAGCGCAAGGGAAAGCACATGCAGGCCAACAAGGCGTTCGACTTCAACTCCCCGGCTGGAGATGGCATGGGCGGCGTTGACGGTGGGCACATGGCCAAGCGCAGCAAGAGCAAGGTGGACCTTGGCTACGTCGCCAACATCTCGGCGCGCAACACGGACCGCTCGAACGTCGATGCGATTCTAATGAGTGAGGACACGGTCGTCATCATGGCCTCGGCGGAGCGCGGCTCGGAGCTGAACGCCAGCTCAGTCGGAAGCTCGGTGCGTCAGTCCAGCATGGACCACGGGTCGGTTCACCAGTTTGATAGCACGCGCGACGTGCCGGGCTCGGTTGGCGCCGAGGCGGCTGGCGGTGCCTTCGCTGCGGCTGCAGCTACCCCGGCGTCGCCGTCACCACGCGACCCGAGCAATGTGTCCGAGCTGTCGTCGCTGGCGAGCGAGACCCACGACCAGAACTTCAGCGTCGACGATTCGCAGAGCGTTTCCAACTACGGCGACTCGATCGTGGACGAGTCTCAGCACAACTACCTGCAGTCATTCGACTGGAAGGAGTCGCAGTACGGGAGCGAGATGGGCGACGACGACAAGGGCCGCGGCTACAGCACCGCGAGCGGGTACTCGGAGTTCTCGGCGCGTGACACGACGCTGTCTGAGGACCGCCACAGCACGGTTGGCGGCGCGGAGGGAGCGGCCAGTGAGTACCGACCGACGGACATGTCAGACGCGACGCGCACGTCTCGGCTCGACTCGGAGGTCTCGGTCGACTCGTACACGTTCCGTCCGTCGCGCCAGAGCGCCGACTCGTACGGCTCGGGCTTCTCCATGTACAGCCGCAACAGCTCGCGCATCAGCGGCATGAGCAACTTCTCGGACGCGGAGAGCACCAAGTAAGTGGTGTGCGTCGAGCCCGAGAGCCATCCCAGCACGGTAGCGGCGGCGAAGCAAGCTCCAGCACGCTGCGCCAAGGGAAATATATGTGGTGGCCTGTTTGCAACTCGAGTCGTGTCGCGTCCGAGCGAGTTGTGCTGGCGAGTGTGCGTGCGCATCATGTGGATATGAATGGACAAATAATATAGCACTACCTTCGGGAGAGACATGGAACGCGACGATGCTGGCCGAGTCCAAGTGCATGGAGTTCGTCCACAACTTCAGAGTCCAACACTTAGAACGCAACACCTTGTGTCATGTGTACAAGTTGCTCTTGCTTCATTCATTCGGACGAGTCCATGGGCTTGAATCGGCATGCACGCCATACGACATGGTAGCTCCCGTCGTTAGAGCTGCCTCGAGCGTCTGTCAGGCTGCATCTACAGCAGCTTGTGCTCCTTGAGCAGCTGCGTGAGCGCCTCGACCGTCTCGGGCTCGCACGGCACGAGCGGCGCGCGCACGCTGGCCGAACACTTGCCGAGCAGCTCCATCACCTTCTTGATGGGCTGCGGGTTGGCCTCGCTGAACAGCGCCTTGACCAGGAAGATCTGCGAGTCGGTAGCAGCGCAAACAGGGTCGGCGTCAGGTTAGCGGCCATCAACGGGGAGCACAATAGTAAAGCGGACGACAGGGTGTGGTCACGCAACACGTACGTTCTCGAGCGCGGCCTTACGGGCCGTCGCGAAGTCGCCGGCAAGCGCCGGCTTGGTGACGGCGAGGACCTTGGCGGGGGCTGAACCAGGTGCAAATGTGACGTTAGACACTCGCTGTCTTGATACCTCGAGGGTCTCGAGAGAAGACAAAGTGGTTGCGCACGTACAAGCGTTGGAGAGCACGCTGATGACGCCCTTGGCACCGATCGACATGAGCGGCAGCGTCAGGTTGTCGTCACCCGACAGGATGGTGATGTCGCACAGGGCCGCGATCTCGACCGCCTGCCAGCAACGAACTCGTCAGCCTTTGCTCGATCCAATCCCTCACATAGGTCGCACGAGACCAACCTGGTCGAGCGACCCGGTGGCCTCCTTGATGGCGACGATGCCCGGCAGCTTGGAAAGCTCGGCGATGGTCTTGGGCGTGAGGTTGATGCCCGTCCGGCCAGGGATGTTGTAGATGACGACCGGCAGGCCGACCTCGGCGACGGCCTTGAAGTACTGGTACATGCCCTTCTGCGTCGGCTTGTTGTAGTAGGGGCACACGACCAGGGCGGCGTCGGCGCCGGCGTTCTTGGCCGCCTGCGTCAGGCGCAGCGCCTCGACCGTGCTGTTTGAGCCCGTGCCGGCGATCACGGGTACGCGGCCGTTGACGAACTTGACGACCTCGGCGATGACCTTGTCGTGCTCCTCGTGGCTCACCGTCGGCGACTCGCCCGTCGTGCCCATCTGTACGAGACGCGGAGCGCATTGTTAGGACCATGGAGCACCACCAGCGAGCTGCACAGGCGCGTTTCCTACAGGCACGAGGCCGTCGATGCCCTCCTGGATTTGCCACTCGACCAGCTCGCGCAGCTTCTCGTAGTCGACGCTCGTGCCGTCGGCCGTGAAGGGCGTCACGAGCGCCGTGATGGCTCCCTGCAGCTGCACCATTGCGTCTGTCTCTGTGTCTGCGTGCGGTCTCGAGCGGCCGGCAATGCGCGAAGTGGGAAGCGGCAGCGGAGCGGCTGATGGGATCTCGTCCCGAGATGAGCGGTCGGCGTGTCGACCGGCCTCTAAATGGGCGTGTTTGTGCAATGGCGAGCTGCAAATATGTGGCGCTCAGTATGCCGCGGAGACTCGCCCACACCGGGACGGGTGTGCACCACCCAATCAGTGGCCACTTCAAGCTCGACGCGGTTGCGGCTCTTTTTTGTGTGCGGCACACAAGAATTTTCTGAAATGTGGGCCGCGACAGACATGGATGAGCTCTGGGACGCTCCACATTCCGGATCTTACATTCAATCTCGAGATAGTGACTTGTACATTCTTTCGTGATACCGACACGAGATCAGACACTCAAACATTTGAACCACAGCACCGAGGCATACTTTACTCAAGTGCTTCGTTTTGGGGGGAAACCAGGAAAGTGCGCGCGCAAAAGGGAAACCTTGCGATCAACACCAAGCGCGCCAACGCGAAGCATACAACGCGCAAGACATTCGGACGGGAAAGGCGGCAATCGGCGGCAGCGATGAGCATGGCGCCGGAGCTCGGGAGCCCGCGCGGCGAGGCTGCGGGCGCGGATGACGGCGTCCGCAAGCGTAAGCGCGAGGGAGGAGAAGGCGGCAGCTCAGGCGCTGGCGCTGGCGCAGACGCAGACGCGGGCGAGTTCCAGTGGGAGACGTCCAAGGAGAACGTCATGCCGCTCAAGCGCGGCCGGCACGTGCCCGACCTGAACCGGGCACTGCGCGCGCAGGACTCGTTTCTGGAGAAGCTGCGGCTGGACGAGCAAGCCAAGCGGCTGGAGGACCAGATCCGCGCGTACGCGGGCGACGACCCGCTCAGCGTCTGGACCGACTACATCCGCTGGATCGAGACCAACATGCCCGAGGACACGCGCAAGAAGTTCGGCGTGCTCGAGAAGTGCACGCGCGCGCTCAAGGACCTGCCACGCTACAAGAACGACATGCGCTACACGCGCCTCTGGATCCAATACGTGCGTGCCTGCGCCTCGCGTCCCGGTGGCTTGGGTTCCATACTGACTGCTGATTGCTGGGCGTGTGCGATGACCACTGCAGGCGGACTTGGTGTCCAACCCGAAGGACATCTTCAAATATTTATACCAGAACAAGATCGGCGAGTTCGTCTCGCTCTTCTACATCGGCTGGGCCTGGGTGCTCGAGAGCTTGGGCAACTACCCGCAGGCGCACAAGATTTACCTCAAGGCCACCCAAAAGTACGTCCGAAGACTCTCACAAGTCTCGCCACGATGCTATCGAGCGAATCAGCTTAATAACCTGTCCGCTCTTGTCACCACTTGCAGGAAAGCGGCCCCAGAGGAGCTCTTGGCGCGCAAGTACAAGGAGTTCCAGCGCCGCATGAGTCGCCACTGGCTGCGTGTGAACGAGGAAGCCGACGCGAACGCATCGGGAGACGCAAACGAGCGATTCGCGCTGGAGAACATTTCGCGGTTTGACCCGGCGACGCACGTCGGAGACACGCAACTCCAGCAGCACCGGCAGCAGCTCTCGTTCAGTCGCGCCGAGAGTGTCCGGCGAGCGAACGCGCACAAGCCGGTATTTATTGTCTATGAGGATCCCATTGATGGCGATGTCGATCCTTTTGACAGTAACATCGGCTGGAGCACGCTGGACACCTCTCAGAACCAAAACAAGGAGAACGACCTCGCTCCTCGGCCGTGGAATGCGGGCCGCGGGCCCCCCTCCACTCTGGATGAGCCGACGCCGCGGCCTTCTTCCAGCGCCTTCGAGGTGTTTGTCGACGATGAATGTGCTCCTTCATCCGGTATGTCTACCACCGATGGACTTGCCATGACCAACCGATCGCGCTCTCTTCGGCAGAGAATTGAAGGGGTGTCGACGGAAGAAGAGCAACTCGCTCAGCAGCCGCTCAAGAACTTCTCGGGAGGATCTGGCAAGCCAAGTACCGAGAACAGCAGCAGTGCTCTGCAGGCTCGAAAGCCAAAGAACACCAGCCACGCCAAGTCGGAGGTAATTGCGTACGATGTTCAGCAACTCAAACCAAATGGTGGGGGCGAGTTGCTGTCGTTCGAAGAGGTCCGCGCGCAGGCTTTCGAGCGCAAGCAAAAGACCAAGCAGCAGCAAGTGGCAAGCCCGCAGCGCAGTCATACCGTTCTCAATCGAACAGGATCCGAGTCGACAGCGAAACCAAGCGCATTCGGCCCAACACGCACCTCATTTTTGGCGCCAAGTAGCTTCACGGCGCCGAAAGAGCCCGCACCCAGAAGGGTCGGCGGGTTTTCCTTCACGGACACCAAGGCCGCCGGCTTGCCTGCGCCAGCGTCGAAGTACAGTGAACTGGATGCTGCCGCGCAAGAAGATGTGACGATCAACACTCGGGTGGCAATGGAGGACATCAACGGCATGTTCTGCAGTCCTCAGCGGCCTCTTCGCCAGCAGGTGGCAGAGGTGAGAGAGGATGATCCAGTGGAGCGAAAGCTCCACTTCAGCATCTTCGATGATTCGGTGGACAGCGTGGCTCTCAATGCGCAGGACCAGTCACTTCGACAGGACGCAAATGAATCTGCAGCGAACCAGCCGTTCGAAGTCTTCGCTGACGACGAATCCGACATTCTCCAGACGGCAAGCAAGAAGCCGCAGCCGAGGAAGGCACTCCAGTGCCGCGATGACCTCGTCCGCAGCGTGCGGCTCACGAACAAGGACATCATCATGCAAATGCAAGCCAAGACCAAGGAAGATGGCGACTCCAAGCGACCTCCGACTGGAGGCAGGTAGCGTATTCCTCCTACCTGCTTGGTGTCGCCTGCACAGACCTTGGTGGTCTTCACGTGCAACAACCCTGATCAGCCTCATGTGGAATACAGCGTCGTGATACGTAACGAGCGCATGATGGAGAAAGTCACACCAGAACCGCTCAGGTATCGTACACAGCATCACGTTGCTGATGCGTGTCTGCCTGTCTGCTTTGGCCATGCGCCTCTGCTTGCGGGTCTGAGTATTTGCAGAACCAAAATATATACACTAGTTAGCGCAGCAGGACATGCATACCACCCGCACTTCTTTCATGCTAACCCATTCTCTGTGACCAAGGTGGTGCACCTGGCAAAAGAAGATTCAGCCCCGGAATGGCGAGCACAAGTGCAGCACCAAAGAACGCCCGCAAGATGTTGAGGCTCCACCGTTGCTGGTTGACCCGTACGCAGCTGACCATCGGAAGGCCATGATCGAGAGCAAGAGTGTCCAAGGCTTCCTGCGAGCCCAGGGCAGCCTCGTGGCTCTTCATTCACGGAAGTTGCCACGCCTGCCACTCGCCAACACGACGAAGCGTCAGTTCAAGAAGCCGACGGTTGTGCGGCTTGGCGATGTGCTTACGCTTGAGGTGAAGGGTCTTCTTGGGTCTGGAGGATTCGCACATGTGTTTGCGGCAACTGCGTCGACAGACCGAGGGAAAACGGCGACCGATGTGGCGATCAAGGTTCGTTGTTCATTTTGCATTGTGACTGACAGCCACATATTTCTGACAGCAGCCGCGATCGATGTGCCTCGATGTGCAGTTTGAAACGCAGCGATCAACGCTGGGATGGGAGTTCTACATCGTCAACAGGCTGCACGCATCGGATCGCGACGGCCCTGCGATTCCTCGACCAGTGTTTCACGGATTGCACCTATTCTCGGTACGCTACTGCCTTCCAATTCAGAAGTGCTCGTCATCAAAATGGATCGCTCACATCTCGGATCCGTTTGACACTCTAGAACGGCTCAATGCTGCTGATGGACAAGGGATGCAACGGGACGTTACACGATCTGCTCAACGCCTACAAAAAGGTAAGGCTGGGACACTGTTCGTGCGCCAACAACACCGTCCTAATGGACTGATTGATTCGAATCGTGATTGTAGCTTGGCAAACCGTTCCCGGAGCCTCTGGCCGTTTACTACGCCATCCAAATGCTTCGCTCGATCGAGTGCATTCACGCTGGCAATGTTCTCCACGGCGACATCAAGCCAGACAACTGGCTGATCGCGCCTGGCCGGCCCGACCCCGAACTGGCGAGCGAAATCGAGTTCCGAGTGCGCCAACACGAGTGCGACGCAGGGGACCTGTGCCTGATTGACTTTGGGCGAGCTATCGATCTGTCAGCGTACCCGCCCGGCACAAGGTTTGTTGGTGATTGCCACACGAAGGGGTTCCAGTGCGTGGAGATGCTGTCGTCACGTCCCTGGACGTTCCAGATCGACACGTTTGGCTTTCTGGGGACGGTACACTGCATGCTGTTCGGCGACTACATGAAGGTGCGATGCCAGAAGGTCAGGGGCGTGCCCGCGCGCTGGACCATCTCGAAGCCGTTCAAGCGCTACTGGCAGATCGACATGTGGACAGAGATCTTTGACGAACTGCTCAACATCCGGAGCTGCAGCGAGCAGCCGTCGCTGGCTAAGCTGCGCCACCGTTTGGAGGACTCTTTGCGTTTCGATCGCCGACGCCGACAGGTTTGTCGATGTGTGGTGGTGATGTTGCTATGGCGATGAGCGTGACTGAGCGGGTTGTGGTGACTGAATGCGCCAGGAACTGTGCGACCAATTGAGCCAGCAGGAACGATTCCTAGCCAAGTCGAAGATTTGACGCCTTCAAGTCGTGCGTGAGGTTTCGTGCTTCAAGTATCTCCACTTTCTGGTTCACGAATGGGAAGCACTTTCATTCGATCGATCGATGAACCTGGTTCTTGAACAAACAAGAGATCATGCTGTGTCTCCCTTCTTTCTACTAAAACGAACATCATCACGGCACGGCCACATTGCAAAATCCCGCTGGTGCTGGATCAAGCGAAAAGCTGTTGGTGATCGCGAGGCGCTGATGATCGAAGGCTTCATCTCAATACAGTTATCCGGAATGCCGTGAAGAGCGGGCGCCGTCATAATGCAGCCAATGGAGGCGATATATCCATCATGAAGCGGCAGTTTGGCCTTCAACTCACAAAAAGGATATCCAAGCACGCGAGCGCGGCATCAAGAGATCTCCGAGTGCATTAATTGCGTCAGAGACTGATGGGGCGCGGCAGCACGCGGAGAGGCTTGCGGATATTGCGGGCAATGCTGCACGATGTGCTGACGTGCTTTGTACTCCACCGCTTCAATGCCATTCGCCGAACCTGTGTGGTGTGAAGTTTGACAAACGAATGTGGTATTTATTCAAATCAAAGGCGCCGCGAACGTATCAAAGGATTAGAAGTCATGAAGTGAGCTGCAAGAAGACTGCAGCGTCAGATGGACAGCCACTGACGGACGCTGCATTAGTCGCGGTCGGGGAACGAGTGGAAGTCGCTCAATCACTCTTAGAAACGCACTCAACGGCACTCATGCCGCCGCCAGCGCCATCGCCGAGGACTTAAACTCGCGTGCCGTACAACAACTCCGAGCAGTCTTGGATCCCGTATTCTTCGAGCGTGATGTGGTCCTTGCTGATGGTTTTCTGTCCACGCCGTATCATGATATTCTCCTGGAGTGTGTCCAATTCCTCCGCAACGAGCTTCTTTAGGTGCCCCATCGTGTCGTTTCCCTTGCACTTGACGGGGAACGAACGCGGATCGTTGTTCGCGTTGGGGTGCAGGGTCAACTTGATGTTTGCGTCCGCTGGTAGCAGTGTGTGCACTTCTCGCACGACCTCTTTCGAGCATTCTTTCCGAATGATGTCCTCGTAGTCAGGCCACAGTTTGGCGAGGCGGACCAGACACTCTTGGCGGGGGCCACGCTCGTCAACCGCACTTTCCCGATTGCTACCCGAGTGCTTCGATGTGTCCGAGCCACTGTCGTCGGCCGACACGCTGCTTTTGTCTTCTGAGACGCTGCTTTTGTCTTCCGACTCGTCATCTTCCGAGCTGCTGTCGTCGTCTTCATCAGAGTCGTAGGTAGTCGAGGTGAACCAACTGGCACCAATCCCAAGGAACCGGATGCAGTCCTCGTTCATGTCACTTCGCTTCGTCTTGAACACCCAGTGCTCGACCAACGGCACGAATAGCTCCCTGTCGTATTCGTCGCCGTTGGGGTTCTTCTGCTCCAGAAGCTCTTCATTCATCTCCGCCGCCAGGTTAACAAGGTACCTGCGGGATCGCCTCCCACTCGGTCTCTCCAGTGTCAGCGCGTTCATCAAGACGCACGCAGCCCAGAAGTACTCGGCAACTTCCTCAGCCCTGTCGTCGGTCTTCAAGTCTTCATACTCCGTGGCCCATCGGATCGCTCGTTTCGACTTGATGGCGACTGAAGGGTCGAGTAGCTCGTCGTAGTTGAGGAGTTTATTCTGCCCGCAACGCAGGAAGAAGCCCAGCACAGTCGTTCTGGAGGCACCATTCATGAGGTTCCTGATCGTCTGCATCCCAGACTTGATTTTGCCGTCATTCACGAAGTGCCAAACGGCTCGAAGAAGGTCAGGGCCGAGAGCAACTCTGTCCTTGGGCCAGACCTCTTTATCTTGAACTTCCGGGATCCATGAATAATTCCGCGATCCATCCCATTGAACCGCCCGCTTGATATCTTCCATGCCCTTCACCACTTGGTTCGCGACTGCCAACCACCCCGGAAGACATTTGCGAGGCTGGAGTGACTGGTCTCGCGTGTGTGGATCACGGAGGGGTTTTCCAGACATCGGGTCGATGAATGTGCCGAGCTTCATGACAGCTTCGCGGCATCGGTTATCACCCAAGAGCTCGCACAACGCCCTCGATGCAGCATTCTCGCTCTGCCAGACTCTCTTTGTGATGCGATTGTGGCCGAACGGGGTCAGCACCGGCCCATAATCTTCACTCTCATCAACATTGCCGAATGGTAGCTCGACCTTCGTCACGTATTGGAGATCCTCGGTCGACAGAGCCGAGCAGCTCCAGACAAAGTGCACTAGCGGTTGAATGTTGGCTTCTTTCTCCGCAAACGCCGCTCGGCAGGTGTCATCCACCGACAGAGACGCCAGTGCGTCGATCGCTAGCAAGACCGAACTCGAGATTGCTGCTTCGAACTCATCATTGGTCATTTTCTCCGTTGCATTGTAGACCGTCGACAACGCTGCAATGCCCCCTGCTCTGGCGACGACAGGCTTGCACACACCAATCTCCGCCAGCTTCGCCAGCACGCGCAACGCTTGGTCCTCACTCTTCTCCTCCTTGGGTAGGAGTGGGTCGATAGAGGCGATCACCGTCGCAACAATCTGCTTCATCAAGTCTTCGTCTACGATCGCGCAGCGACTGTCGTCCATCTTCTCCATCTTCTCCCACTTGTCAAAGAACGTTGCTGGCTCCTCCGTCACCAGGTTGGTGAGGCATCGCGAGGCGCGTTGAGTCACCGCGTCGGTCGCCTCGCCCCGTGGTACGGCCAGAAGCACCTCCAGCGCCTCGCCGCTCGCAAACAGCCTCTCTCGCTGCTCGTCGTCCTCCGACATCTGCACCAGGATGTCGAGCCCCACCGACTTGACGTCGTCACTGCCGTCGCGAGCGAATATGAGTGCCACCTTGAGCGCATCTTGTTGGCCTGTCGGTCCCTCTAGCCACTTCAGCAGCGTCTCCTTGGCGTTATTCTTCTCGTCGTTGCTGTGGCTCCCCGCATTTTCAAGGACAGCCAGCGCACTGCGAATATCCTCAGGCAGGACCCAGATGCGTCCATTGTCGTGTCCATTCCCATTCAGCGCCCTGTCGAGTTTGTCCTCGATTCTTGTCACTCCATCCTGGAGGTCGTTCAGCTTGTCGATCGAGAGATCGAGCTTGATGATCAACTCGGCGAGTTGGTCGCGGGTTATTCCCATCTCCTCGAAAGTCTTGAAACATATGAGGAGCAGCGTGCTCTTGATCTGTGCTTCGAGCTCTTCCAACAGCTTTAAGAACTCCGTCTTGTCCTTGTTTCCGAGCCACTCCCAAATTTTGCCCTTGGGCGGCAGACTCTTCTTCGACAGCAACGTCACGGTTTTATCGACGACGACTTGGAGATCATGGACAAGGTCCGGCTTCTTCAGTGCAATCTGTTTCAGCTCCTTGGACAACTTGGACAAGTCGACTTTCAGGCGCTCCCACTGCTTTCTCAGCTCGTCGTGCTCCTTGAGACTCGATTTCACGAACGTCGTCGTCGCGGACAGCGCGCTAACGCAGATCGGGAGGACGGTGAGAAATAATTCCATCTTGTTCCCCAGAGACACGATTGGAAAGTGAGAGCAAGTGGTGCGAAGTCCATGCCCAGGCACATCGGGGCGAGAGAGCCAGGCGATCGTCGCGGGCAGCTTGTGCAACAGCTCCATCTCACGGTAACTCCACACAAGACACCCTCGATGGACGCAGTCATCCGGCGAGCATCTCTGCAGGAATATCTTCAGAACGTGACAACTGTAGCAAGCCTCCCACTGTCAACGAAGTGTACGAAGACTGAAGCCTTTTCTGGTCGAGGCCATTGGGTGAACCGAGTTGAACAGTCCACATCGCCATGGACCAAACTATCCGGTGAGCATTTCTGCAGGGAATATCCAGAGGTTGCATACTGTTTGGTGGATGTGCGGGTTCACCAACAACAACCGCGCGTGATTGCCGCTCCAGGCGACTTGTAGCTGGCAGCGGATGTCGCGACATCGGAGTCCAACACACGCGAGGCCAGACCGCTTCGCTTTGCACCTGTTCCCACACAACCCGTCTCCCGGATACTTGCGGGTGTGCTGTCATATTCCTCTGCCGACAGCGGCAGTGACAGTCACACACGCACCACAACAGCAACTGGTAAGAGAGAGGGTCAGGTCAACCTGGAGACCTGCTTGCTATGGCACTGCGCCATGAACCTTATCCAATAACGGGCGAGCACTCTTGAGGGAAAATCCACTCAGCAGGATTAGCGAGCGGAGACGAGCACACACATTTCTTGCTGAATGTGCGAGTTCGTGACGACAACGAGGCGTGGTGGAAGCTGCGTTGAGATTTCCTCAGCGGGAAAGCTCGAGCTTCAACAGTTAGCGCGGTGACTCTGCAGTTGCACGGTGACGATACAGTAGCACGCTGCCTACCACATCCAAGGGAAGCGGAGGTCCTTCCGGCTCGGAAGATCCGTCTCGGATGCAGCGAAACGTCACCTACAGTAGCTCGAATGATGCATGCCATCGTGTCCTTGACGTAACCACGAGCATTCGTGCGGCTGCGGATTCCTAACAACTCGTCGCTGTCAGAAACGGAGCGTTGCTTCGATGTCGGATACGACCAAGTCGCAACGATGGAGCACTCTGTACACACATTAGCCTATGCCGTTTTTCACCTGCAACCATGTCCACGCAAAACCCTCGGCAGGATCGCCACAAACGCACCACGACAGCCATCGGTAAGACAATGAGCTAACCTGGAGACCTACGAAACAAGTGTATTGACCTTCATCCTCCTCTGCGTCCGCTGGGGAAGCACACGAGTCCTCGCTCGAAGAAAACCCCGCCACAGTACCTGTTCGGTCGCCCTGCTGCTGCCTCTGGAGCTCACTGTGGAGGGTTCGTGCCGCTGCTGTACTGCTGGTACTGCTGATACTGGTAGTCCGTCGCCGCCGTCGCTGTCGCTGTCGCCGTCGTCGCCGGGTAACCAGTCGTCGGGTCAACGGCGGCGCCAGTAGCGGCAGTCGCAGCCGCTCCATATTGAGCATACTGGTACTCCGCCCCCGCCGTCCCCGCAGCCGCCTGGCCCCACTGAGCGTAGTACGCGTTGTAGTCAGCCTGGGTCCATTCCTGCTGCTGCTCGGCGCCAGTTCCCCATGACTGCTGGGCGTATCCAGCATAGGTCGCTGCAGTCGGCGGAGGGTACGCGGTTTCAGGAGTCGCTCCGAGGGTCGAGGCTGTCGGTGGAGGATATGCGGTGGCAGGCGTGGCACCCAGCGCAGAGGCTGTCGGCGGAGGGTACGCAGTGGCAGGTGTGGAGCCTAGCGCGGTAACTGGAGCTTGGACGCCAGGAGCGCCAGTCGCAGCCGACGAAGTGCCAGGAGCCCCCACCGACTGCTTCGGCATCCACGGCTGAGTTGTGGATGACGTCTTCACAGGCTGGAGCCACGGCGCAGCTGCAGGTGTAGCGGCAGTTGTCTTGGCGGCGGTCGAGATGATGGGCTTCTCCCCAAGCTGCTGCATGAACGACTGGTACTCCTGGTCGATCGCCGCCGTCTCCGCGGCCGACTTGCGCTTCTGCGTACAATCGCGCGTCGGGTGACTCGAGTCGCCACAAATCGCACACTTGATGTTCGCAGACTTGAACGATTCTGCTCAACAACACGCACAGAAGTTGGTTAGTGTCACCTTACCAACCAAAGCAAGGCAGTCATCATGAGAGAGAGAGAGGCACGTACGGTCTCGGTTCGGGCATTCCCATTGACGATGACCCTTCTCGCCGCACAAGTGGCAGAAGTCGTCATCGCGCAGAGTGCCATTGATGAGCGCGAGTTCGCGCAGTTGCTTCTGCTTGTGCGAGTTCCTCGTGTCGTCGACGGGCACGAGCAGCGCCTCGACCTCCTTGGCGGCGCGGTCGATGTCGTCCTCGCGCTCGCCCGTGATGAGCACGTGCAGGTCGTCGTTTTCGTCCGCACTCGACTTCTTGCCTCTGCTGCCTTCCTTGACAGATCCCTTGCCGCGGATCGCGATCTTGCAGCCGGTCTCCTTCTCCATGCGCTTCTGCGTGTTACCACGCGGGCCGATGATCAGGCCGATGAAGTTGTACGACGGGTACTCCTTGATGGGGATGTAGATCTTGCGCTGCAGGCGCTGCCGCTGGTAGTCGGCCGGCGGCCGGAACATCGGGTTGATCTTGACGAGCTGCTCGATCGTCTCCTGCCGACTGCGCTCGAGCGCCTGGCGCATGCGCACTTCGCGCGTGTTGGTGCGCTTGCCGTTCGAGTCGTACTGCGGCGGCGGCGACGGCGACCGGTTCGGGTCCCTCTCGATGCGCGCGGCGTCCACCGCCACGGTCGTGAGTCGCTGGCTGATGGCGTCCAGCTTGGCGCGCAGGGCGGCCGACTGCTGCTGCTTCTGCGAGAGCAGGCTGGCGACCGAGCTGGTGGTCGCGAGGTTGCTGCCGGCCGGCGCCCAGCGCGACTTCTTGCGCCGCTTCTCGCCCTCCCCGCTGGCGACGCCCGTGCTGCCGGACGCGCTCGCGGGGGCCTCGTCCACCGGCTCGCCCCACCGACTCTTGCGCTTCTTGCGCGGCTGCTCGTCACTGCCAGAGGCACCGGCCGCGGTCTTGGCGGCTGAGTCTGTAGTCTCCAGCTTGGTCTCCGACTTGTTCTCCGAATTGGCATCCGGCTTGGCGTCCGGCTTGTCGTCGGGCATGACGCCGCTCTCGGTGAACTTGATGTAGTCCTTGAGCACCTGGCGGTAGGGCGGCCAGGTCTTGAGCTCCTGCCAGAAGAGCGGGTACGCGCCGTGCCTGTCCACGAGCCGCGGGTGCTCGCGGAACCACTGCTTCATCGGGTGGTGGTACGTCTTCATCATGGCCTCGCGCTCCTGCTCCTCCTCGTAATGGTACTCGTCCGCCGGCGCCTTGTCCTTGGACTGTTCCTTGTCTTTCGGCTCCTCCCGCGGTGCCTCCTCGCCGCCCTTGGGCCGCTCCGCGCCGCCCACGAAGCTCATGAACGCAGCGAACCCGCCGCCGCCCTCGTCGCCTGCCATGGATCGCCGCTTCGAGCTGTCGCCGCCTCCTAATGCCGCCTCCTAACGCCGCCTCCTAACGCCGCCTCCT
>JAADYF010000789.1:0-13623 GCA_023338175.1 Phytopythium delawarense | reverse complement strand
TTCGAATGCCGAAAAAACGATACTGTCGTATTTCCGATGCTGAATAGAGCTGATTGGCAGCGTTTTAACCTTCCACGCTTCCGATTGGCTGAGAAATCGACCGAAACCCGATTTTCTTATAATTTTGGCCAGGACTGTACAAAAGACAAGCTCTTGACTTCTCTTACTATTGTACAGATTATCAGAAGTGGCAACAGCGAATAAGCGCTCACTGGACTGGCAACAGCGATTCAGCACCTGATATTAATTATTATCCCACATAGTCGTCCAGCGTTGGCGCAACGTGTCGCAATCTCAACCAGCGTCTGGACAATCGGTCCAATTGCTCCAGTGTCAAGGAGCCTCCTTTCATCGATCGGAACCCGGGTTGGGGCCCTGCTTCTGCTGCAGGTACGACAATAGGCCGCGCATCATGACCTTGGCCTCGCCCAGCGCCTCGCCAGCGATGTCGCGCGCCGTGGACGTGACGGCCTTGGCACTGCCGAGCGTCGACATGGCGAGGTTCTGCGCCTGCTGCACCGTGCCCTTGACCATCTTGAGCTTGGAGCTCACGCCGAGCAGCCGACGCACGTTCGACAGGAACGACACCGAGCCGTCCGCGTCCGGCAGCAGCTGCAGCACCAGCGTGCCGTCGTCGTGGCCTGCGGCGAGGAGGATCACCGCCTCCTTCGGCCCCACGCACATGGCCGACACAGGCGACGAGGACACTGCCGCCGGCGGCGGCGATGGCTCGTACTCCTGCACGACCACGAAGCTGAGGCACACACGACGTGAGTTAGTCCATCGTCTGCACGAGCATCCAAGCAATGATGAGGAGAGACGAACTCTTCCGTGCGGCAGATGCGGATCGTGCCCGGGAAGAGCGTCAGGATCACGAGGTCGCCCTCAGCCGACAGCTGCATGTCCATGACGTCCTCGTCCTCCAGCACGTACAACCCCACGAGCACGCCCAGCAGGTTGTACACGCTGCAGACACTCGCGACAACCGTCTGCAGCCCTCCGGGAGCGGCCGAACCTGTTGGCGCCTGCTTGGTCTCTGATGCATCCGCCTCCGAGTCGTTGACTTCATCGTCGTCACTCCCGTCGCGGTCCTCCTCCTCCTCCTCCTCCTCCTCCTCGTTATCAGCAGCAGCAGCAGCAGCATCGGTGCTTGTCTGGGTCACCCGAGTCACTGTCAGCATGTATCCCTTCGAAGAGATGCGCACGTGGGAGAACTCGGCTCTCGTTACTCCGTTGGCCGTCCCCACTCCTGCCAGAGCACTCGCGGGCGACAGCACATGCGAGACCTGGCCGTCGTTATATAAGAAGTGCGCGAGCGCCACGGTCGCGGTGCAGGAAAGCACAAGCCCCAGGTACGAGCTCACGCTGCAGTCGAGCACAGCGCCGGTGTGGCCGCGCAGCACCATGATTGGGCTCGGCGAGATGCGCGGCAGGCGAAAGAGCAAGTCGGGCTTGACGCGCGAGAGCCGCCACACCGCCAGCATGCCGTCTGCACTGCCCGACACCAGCAGCTGCTCGTCGTCGTGCTGGTTGGGAGGCGCTGTCGCGTACGACCACTTGTCGATGCTCAGACACGTGACCGCGGCTGCGTGACCGACGACGCTAGCCTTGCCGACCACGTGGCCGTTGTCCAGATCGAGCAGCCGAAGGTGCAGCGCGCCATTTCGCGCGCCGCCCGAGATGATGACACGGCCGTTGGTCGTGATGGTCACAGGGAAGCCTGACCGGTGGTGATGCTGACGGCGGTGTCCGTGGTGCTCAAACACCGGGACGCGAGGGACGTAGTCGAAGGGCGAATCGTCCCGCGCGACTTCCAACAGCCACGGGCAACTTGGCGCATTCGTTGGCGTTGTTGGACCACTTGCAGCCACGGGAGAGAAATCGACCGTGCTGCCGTCTTCGCTGCCGCGCATGGACGAGTCCTCGCTTGCCGCATCTTTCCCTTCGAGCATCAGCGCCGCCTCGTCGATCGACGGCCCCGAGAACGCATCTGTCCACCGCTCGGACGGTGGTGGTGACATGGGCACCGAGTCGTCGCTGGCCTCGCTGCTGCGCGGCTTCGGCAACAGCTTCCAGTGGAAAAGCTCAATGACACCAAGCTCGTTGACACTGACGACGCGGTCCGGGAGGATCTTGAGCAGTCGGATGCCGCTCTTGGCGATTGGCTTGACGGCGGCCACGGGACTCCAGGCCTTCCGGCGCTCCTGCGCCGCTGGTGACGCATCCTTGAATGCCTGCGACAGCGGCTTGGGGATGTACGACACGGGTCCGCTGTTCCCTGCGCCGCCGCTCGCGTTGCCGCCGCTGCCGCTTCCACCAGTCGGATTCCCGCCGCCGAAGCTTCCAGCTGCCACACTGCCACCGCCAGCAGCCGCAGTCAGAGCTGACGCCGCGTTGGCCGCCGCGGTCGGCAGCTTGCGCGAGAACGTCATGGGGTGGCGCTTTGGGTGCGCGCTCGTGAAGAGCTGCATGGGGCACTGGCCGAAGTGCGCGATCTGCAGCTCCATGGACTCGCGCAGGAACGGGTCCTCGATCTGGTCCAGGTCCACGACGCCGTAGTACGTCAAGTAGTAGAAGACATTGTTCGCCTGCAGCGCCGCGCGGCCACGCTGCTTGAAGCCGAAGATGAGATCGACCCACTCGTGGAGGTGCCGCGAGACCATCTCGCTCTCCAGGGCGGCGCGATGCAGGCGCACAAACTGCTCCGGTGAGCCCTCCGCCCACGGAGGCAGCCGCACGTCGCTCACTTGCCGCTGGTCATGGCGCCGCCCGAAGTCGTAGCGGTTCACGTTGCGGAGAAAGCTCGGGTCGGAGAAGAACTCGGGCGTGAGCTCTTTTACCTCGGACATCTGCGAGTTGCACATGCGCCACGTCTCCTGGATCGAGTCGAAGAGCCGATCCGCCAGGTCGAACGTGCCGCCCTGCATCTTCTTGTGCAGCGACGCGAACGGCTCGAGGCGGAAGAGGAAGAAGAGCACGATGCCCGCGCAAGTCGAGTAGTGTGACCCATACAAGAACTTGGGGATCACCGGGTCGTCGAATGAGTGGTACCGGTCCCAGTACTCCTGCAGGCGCTCGGGGTTCAGCGCGCCGACGGGCTTGGACAAGTCGCGGAAGCTGCTCGGGTCACTCAGGTCCAGCGTCTCGCTCTCGTAATCCGCGAGTACCCACGGGAAAACAGGGTACTGCGTCAAGTCGTTGAAGCTTCGACCCGCGAATGTGTTGAGTGCCATCAGGTAGTCGTAGTTGCTGATCTGGCGATTCTGCCACGCCTTGGTCGTGGACGCCAAGTGCGGCAGAATCCGGCCAGGCCACTGTTTGGGGACGCCGCGAGGCAGGAACGAGTACACCAGCCGTGCGATCTCGTTGCGCCGAGACTTGTTGGACGCGGGGAAGTCGAGGAAATGGCTGCTACCGTTGCGGAAGAAGAGCTCGAGCGCCGAGTCGCGTAAGCGATAGCGGCGCAAGTACGCACCCACGACCAGCCCGTACTTCCACCGCCAGCACCTGTGAAGTCCGGGGGCAACTTCGTCCGACGATGCATCGCCACTTGATCCCGATTCACTTGCTGTGGTCGCTGTCTTCGACGAAGATGTTGGTCGGGATTTAGCTGCGGATGGTCTTTTCGAACCATTATCGCCACTGCTTGTGGGGCGCTGACCGCAGTCAGAGTCGCAGTCAGCCTCTAATGCGTCCGAGGAAGACGGCTGCTGCGGGATGAAGACCAAATGCTTGTCACACACAAAGAGATGGCCTTGGACAATGCCTTCCGCGATGACGCGTCGACACCGAACACGCGCGTAGACATGGTCGTCCACCGACACGCCCAAGCCTGCGCCAGGGTCCACTCCTGTTGCGTCCTCTTCGTCCATGTAGACTGCACCGGGTTCGTTCCGTACACCTGCCGTGGCCCCAGTCGGCACTGGAGCAGCTGACGAGGGTGACGAGAACGCAGACTCGTCTTCCTTTTGGGTGGTATCCGTCGAAGTGGCCGCGACAGCCTTCGATGCCGCCCGCTCTCGTACTTGTTGCAGCAGTTGCTTGTCCTCCTCCTCATCGTCAAGCAGCTCGGCGGCAAGAATGTCCGGATCGTCGCCGCCTACACCCTTCTCCTCGGAGGTCGGCAGCAACTCGTCTGATGTGATGTCGGGGATCTCGCCTCCACCCTGCTCCGCGACGACTCGGCCCACGCGCTCCAGCAGCATCCCACCCGCTTTCGCCACGGGTGAACTCAAAGGACTGTTGGTCACAATATCGTCGAGCCCGTGAATGAGCTCCAGTGTCAACGACGGATGCCTTCGAGCCTTCAAGCCCTGCTGGGTTGACGATGCCGATGCCCCGCTATGGTCGACCACAATCGTCGCCGCATCACTGATGCCTCCATCCTTTGGGAGAGTCTTGCTCGCAACACGGGAAGTCTGGATTGAGCGACTGGCATGTGCTGTCAGCAAGAAGTCCACGTCGAGCGCTCGCCGTGTCCGAGCTGGGAACGCCGATTCGAACGACGCGATACGCCACACTCGCTGCTGATGGAGCGCGTCCAGAACATCCGATGCGGCATCTTGCAACGCGGCGTGCTCATGCTCCGTCCGGAAGATAAACTCGTGCTTGAGCCACAACGTCTTGGCCCAAGCCCGCCGTCGGGGAGCGAAGCGCGTTCGCACTACTAAAACTCGGTCGCGCTCACGGCGCGTCGCCGTCTCGAGGCTTTGAAGCATCCGGTTCTCCTCCACCTCGAGCGCTGCCCACAGTACACGGTCAGCCCCGTCATCTATCGTTTCAACACTTGATGATCTAGCTCGAAGACGGGGCAACGAGCTGCTGCGATCACCAGTTGGCGACCGCGTCGATTCGTTCAGCAGCATGCTTGCGCGGAGTTCTTGCGCTGATGGGAAGTACGGCACCATGTCGGCTGCTTCTTCTCGCTCGTGCATCTCCGTCTCGTTCACCGACAGAGCGAGCGCATCGAGTACCATACCCACTGCCTCTGCCTCTGATAGAGTGCTCAGAGCCTGCACCGTGACGCCCGCAGCGTGGAGATCGTCTGCGAATGCACCCGATGTGCAGATGCGCAGCGTGAGTCCACGGAGTAGCGCAAGCGAGCGCTTCCGCTCTTCCACCGTCTCTGAATCGACGAGTCTTGCTTCTTTACGATCGTGAGAGATGAGGGCGGGCCGTAGACAAACGAGCGCACTGAGAAACACGTCGCGCGTCGGGATGCTTTCGTACACCTTGAGAGCCGCGACAGGTCCCATCTCCTGCTGAAAGCTCTCAATCAGTGTCTCCACGATGCGCTCCAGCATGGCTGCGTCGCCGACGTACGGCAACGCGCGCTGCAGGATCTGGAGACCTGGCGCAAGCCCGACACGGTGCATCTTGTGCGTGCTCTGCATCAGCCGAACGTTCATGTCGAGCACCGCGTTCAGGAGGAACAGTTGCGCGTCCGACCAGCAGCGAAACGACGGCGATCGGCGATGAGCGTCGACTTGAGGCGGCATTGGAGCAGATGACGCGTTGCTTTCCACCACTTGGTCCGCAAGACGAGTGATCGCCGCCGACTCTGTTGGACTCGCGACCACCGGGAATGGAGACACAAGCAGCGTCTCCTGTGCGAGGAACAGCAAGCGCTGCACGTTTTCCGCAAGCACGCGCGAGAGGATCGTGCGGCTGCGGGCCATGCGCTGAATCACGATGCCCGTCGCGCGACAGAGCCAATGCAGCGGGTGCGTCAGCAACTCCGAGTGCCTCGCCTGCGCAGGCGTCACCGCAGGAGGGATCGACGACGCCGGTACAGTCGTCGCTCCTCCTAGTGCAGAGAACAGCGTCGAAGCTGGCGGCTCATACTTCTGCTGAATGCCCTTCAACGCAAGAATGACGTGCGTCATGGATCGCCAGCCACGATTGCTGTTCATGGCTCGGCACAGCAGCGACACGATGGTGTCCAGCACCAGGTCCTCCCCCGTCTTGCTGGCATCAACGCTGTACGCACGTCCGAAAGAACTTGGCGCCGGAGCTGACGTCCCACTGGCTGACGTCGAGCTGGTCGATGAGGTTGGCGGTGAAGACACGCCAGCTGCCTCATTCTCGCTTTGCTCTCCGTCATTGGGCTCATATAGAGAGCAAACGAGTGTCAGCTCGAGTAACGCGTCGGCCCAGTGGCGCTTGAGAGCGAGTAGCTGGTCTTGCAGTGATTCATCCGTCTTGAGCTCGACGTTGATATCCATGAGCACCTTTTCACGAAAGTGGGCACTGCTCTTGCTCAGCAGAATCGGCAGGAACGGCAGCACGCCACGCAAAGGGAGAGACAGCATGCCGCTCACGCCTTCATCGAACAGACTGGCCACAAGCGCTCCATGGGATGCTGTGGTCACATCCCGCGCCGCCAAGTCACCAGAGGAGCCTCCCGACAGACTTCGCAACGCTGTCATGCGGATAACGGTGACGCGCTTCTCCCATGTCAGCGCGAGGCGCTTCTTGCCCACGAACTGCCCTGCAAGCTTGATCCAGTCAGCTAGCGTGCTGACACCCAAGCCCACTCCAGACTGGTTTCCGCCACTACCGACCGCGCTCGGCCCGCCCCCACCACCCGCACTCATCCCACTGACCGTGGCAGTCGCTATCCCGCTGTCCGTCGGCACGATACTGTTGTCGTGCATAGATGCCAATGACGGTAAACCAGCCGACGACGCGATCGGGAACAGCACCGAGTCCTTCTTGGTCGGGTCGTTCATAATGATGCTGTGCTGGACGCCGATCCGCCACACAGGGTCGAAATAGAACTCCATCATCAGCTCGAGGAAACCCGCGGAGAAGGTGCCGTCGCCGTTCAAGATCGCACGAAGGTGCTCTTCAATACCGCACCACACAGTCCGCCCCTCCACCGACTCAAGCCAGTCCAGGAGATAGATCAACACGGGAACACACGCCATGCGCACGCGAACTGAAGATGACGCTGCAGCGCGAGTCCGGTTGTGAACTGCCGACGTGGGATTCACTTCGGTGGAAGCGGTGTTGGTTGCATCGTCGGTCGCTTGTGGTGGATACATCAAAGACAGCAAACAGTCGACGAGGCTGGAGCTGACGAGTCCGAACCGCATATCGAGGAATGATACGCACAGCCGACGCAGTAGAAGCAGCAGGGGGGAGCAAATCTCGGCGTCGTTGCTCGTGAGCAGGAAGCGCACGATCGCACGCAGGTCACGCAGCAGCGAGAAGCGAATCTGCACGTTGTTGAGCACGCTGGAAGGGTATTTTGTCGCGGTGCTCGAGTCGGTCGTATTGCTCTGCTGGGCTGCATCTTGGTCGCTCCACACGATGCTCTCGAGGTTGATGTTCAAGACCCCGCCTCGCCTGGCTGAACCAGTAACAGAGGCAGCTGCCTGCGCGATTCCACCCCCGCCAGCGTCCTTCAGTCCCGCCGGACCCCCGGAGGCGACTCCAGTTCCACCAGCACTTCCTGCGCTCGTGGTGGTGGTAGAAGCACCGACAGCACCTGATGCTGCTGCATTAATGGCCGACGCCGACACGGTTGAGGTCGGTTCCAGCACTTCTTCCTCCAGTACCTCGTGCACTTGCACACTCTGGTTGGTGAGGCACACTTCGATGACCTCCACGAGTGTCTGGATGCACTGCTGTTTCCAGTGACGCTCCTTATCATTTTGCCCCGAGAACTGCTGAGAGTTCTCGCTCGTGGGTGGACCCAATCCTGCTGATGCCGCTTCGTCACCGACTCTAGCTGCGCCTGTTGCAGCGGCACCATCGCTGGTGTCTGCGGTGTAAAACTTCGCAAGGATCTCCAGCACCTTCTCAACCCCGTGCAGGTCGTTGAACACGTGCGGATACTCACACGCGAGGCTATAGAGCTGGTGTGTGAAGATCGACTGGGTTTTATAGTCGCAGTGCGTCCACAAACGGTAGTCCAACAGGATCGCGCGCACTGCGGACGCAAACAGAGGTGTCGTCTGCCACGAAGACGAGTGAAATGGATGCAGTGACTGCGTGCCGCCGCCACGTAGGCCACGGTCGTCTCCAGGGCTTGGAGGCAGCGGTAGAATGTCGTACAGGCTTCTTACCATCTCGACGAGCACCACGAGGCTGCCCGGTGTCCAGATATCTGCGAGGCACGATTGGTGCGAGCATAGCACATGCGCCAGCATGTGAAACGTGTACTGCTGCAGCGCTGCCTGCTGGTTGACAGGACTATTCAGCAGCAGCCCCTTGAGAATCCACAGCAAGTCGATCACAACGCTCTCCACCACATCGGCTGCATCTGGCGACGAGTACGAATCGCCAGCCTTTGCGTCGCTGCCAACCTCGCAGATGGTGTCGTACGCTGTCAGGACGTAGTCGAGCAGCACAACGACGCCTCGAAGCCCGAGCGTGCGGAACCAGGCGGCTCGGCAATCCGGGTATAGCAGCTTCTGTACGTTCTTGCCGATGCGCGCGTTGCGCTGCTGGATCTCGGCGGAGACGCCCACCGTGCTCTCGAGGGCGATCCACTTGCTGGTCCCTCCCGAGGTGATGGCGCCCTCGGCAAGCCACTCGACGCCAAGGTCGTCGTAGTCTTCGTTGACCACGTTCTGGGCAGTGAACGAGAACACCACCTCCGCCTTGCACAGCTCGGTCCACGAGGCGCTGCAGTCTGGCACGGTGACGGACGAATCGCCAATCACAGCTTCGTGGAAGCCTCCTGTGAGTGGGTTGGCTGCGCTGCCGGTGTTGACGTTGGCGACAGACGGCGGGACGAGCCCCCACCGGTTGAAGGACGACACGGACGGGCCTAGCCGGTAGAGCATGGCAACGAGCTCGGGCGACAGTTCCTCCTTGTACATGGTGGCACTGGCGACCTTGACCGCGGCGCCTTTGCCGCCCCCGACGGTGCACTTGGAGGCCGTCACTAGGCCCGACGGGTACACGAGCTCATCGCGGAACTGCAGCGCCGCGTCCACGTAGCAGCTCACCTTGCTCTTCTTGACGTAGTGCAGCGAGTGCGAGACCACGAGCAGGTGCCACGTGCCCGGCCGCAGGCGCACGCGGTGCTGCACGCGCCTCCACTCGGTCGGCGGCACCGACGCGGCCGACAAGATGGCCGCGGCGCTCTGGTGGAACCTCCGCTGCTCCGTGGCCGTGGGCGACCCGCTGCCCACCGACAGCAGCAGAGTCCCTGCGTGCTGGTCCGCCTCTGCGTCCCGCTCGAGCGTCGCCTCGACGCCCAGCGTCCCCGAGTTGTTGACGAACCGGAAGAGCGTGAACGTGCCGCCGGCGGCTCCCATGTGGTCCACGTGGACCCAGAGCGCGACCGAGTACCCGCGGAAGGCGGCCCAGTCGACGATGGGTAGGTGCATCCGCCCGTTCTCGCGGAAGGCGAAGAAGGCCGCGGGCGGCGCGACGCGCGTGGCCGGCAGCAGGTAGCGCGCCTGCCGCGACGCGTCCTGGTCGTCGTCCTGGTCGTCTCTTTCTCCTTCCTCGGCTTCCTGCGGCTCGGCCGACACGAGCAGCCGCGCGGCCAGCACGCGCGTGGATCGCCACACGTCCTTGAGCAGCGACAGCTGGTCCGCGCGCGGGTCGAAGCGTGCCAGCATGCTCGAGCGCACGAGCGACCGCAGCTCGCCGGTGGGTTCGAATAGCCGACTTGGGCGGTCCTTGAGGCCGCAAGAGACCGCTGGAGAGTCCGTGACGGCGCTGGAGGCCGCCTCCATGACGTATAAAGGGACGGAGGAGGGCTACGGGGGAGCAGGCGGCCAGTCCGCGGCCATGAAGCGGCGGCGGCGGCGGCGGCGGGAGATGGCAGGTGGCGTCCAATATGGCGCGCCGTGGGTTGGATACTGGGGGGAGCATGCGTCCTCGTTTCAGGTTTACACTCTAACCCAGACACATTATACTAGGATGTGCACTAGAATAGAGTTCAAATGGGTTCAGAAACGTTATGATTGACCAGGTTGAAGCGAGGTGCAACCCTCTTTTTACATCAAGTCTCTGTAACATGTAGCACTTCAAACAAACTATCCACGCATCATGCTCCATGAGCATGGCTCACGGCATCTCCCAGAAGGTCGTGGCGCGCAGCGAGCGCTTGGCGGCCCACGCCGACGGGTTGGCGGCGCAGTGGCCGCTGTGGTTGGGCTTGCCGCTCGGGCGGTACGTGTGGGCGAGCGGCCACTGCTGCTCGCGCTGCATGGCGCGAAGCCGCGCCTGGAAGGCCTCCGACATGGGCACGAACTTGGTCGGGTCCGGGTGCAGGTTGCCGCGGTTGAAGACGACCTCGCCCGTCTTGATGCGGCGGCCGGTGATCAGCAGCGCCACCTTGGCCTCGTACTCGCTCTCGGGCATCATGCAGCTCGCGCCGCCGCGCTTGAACGCGCGCAGCAGCAGCTTGTAGTCTCGAGACGCGCTCGACACCACCGACGTGCGTAGCTGGTCCACGAACTCGTGCATTGGCGCGCGCATCGTGCGGAGCGCCAGCTGCCAGCGGCGCTCGGCCGCCATGTTCTCCCGCCGCTCGCGCAGCTGGCGCACGAACGCGTCGTGCTTCTTGCGGAGCAGCTGCATGGCCAACGACGTGTACGTCTCGCTCGTGAGGTCCTGCGCCATCACCTCCGAGCGACGCCAGTTAGGCTTGGCCGTGGCCGTGGCGGCAGCCTCGATCGTGTAGCGCGCCGACCGCTTCTGCAGCAGCAACAGCTTCGGCAGCACGTCGCCCAGCTCCGGCCAGATCTCGTCCAGCACCACCGCCGGCGACATCTTGCTGCCATCTCCATTCTTCTGGCCACCGAAGACGGCGAAGATGAGGTTCCGGGCGGCGACTTGAAACCACGCGACCAAGGGCGACGATAGAGCGCGGAGCTTGGCCTCCTGCGCGTCAAAGACCCACAGCTGGCGGTCAAGTGGGTGCTCCAGGAACGCGTCCTCCAGCTCCTCCGACGGGTGCTCGTACTGCACCACACGCTCCACGAGCTCGAGGTACCCGCGCTCGTTGTACTTGGCCATGCGCTGGATCTGGCCTGACAGCACCTCTTCCAGCACATCGCGCAGCGCGGCGGTCTTGCCGCCAGCTCCGCTCTGCTTGTCGGCGTTCTGGATGCGCAGCAGCTGGTACACAAGCTTGCTGGGCGGCGACTCGGGCTCACACGTGAGACCAGCGCTAGGCTTGCCCATGATGAGGCGGGTGGAGTGCACAAGCTTGCGTGCGACTCGCTGCTGGAACTCGCTCATCTCGGAGATCGCGCCGCCGTCCTCGTCACGAGCGGGAGGCGGCAGCAGGAGACCCATCAACGCCGCGGCGGTCGTGCCGCGGTACATGTTGGGGCAGAACTTGCCGGCAGGCGCACCCGCAAGCAGCGCCGTCAACACGTCGAGGACTTGGGTGCCGGACGCCACGCGCAGCAGCGCACTGCCCAGCGCGTCGCTCGAGTCCGCCATGATTTGCGCGTAGTTGTACTGGCGGTCGCGGATGCTCAGGCCGCTCGTCGCCGTGTCTGCCGCGATGAGCGCGAGGAAGTCCTTGGCCGTGACCACATCGCCCGAGAGCTGCGTGATGACGGACGACCACGCATCCATGAAGTCCGGCCGCCCGTTCTTGAGGGGCAGCTGAAGCACCGCCAGGTGGGTCATGAACAAGCTCGCTGCCGTCTCGAGCACCGTTCGAGGATCCACCCCTTCGTCTTCGCCACCCTCTAGGGCATCGGCCGCCGCTTCCTCAGTCGTCAGCAACGTGATCGCACTGACGCTCGCGATGGACAGCGCGTCGTTGCGATGCTCAGCCTCGCCTTCCGCCCCCGAGCGACCAGCTCTAGCAGTGGCGACAGCCTTCTCGAGCACCCGAGGAAGGTTCTCTGCTGTGATCTTGAAGTGTCCTTGGTTATCCTCCGGCAGCACCTCTCGAATCTTGCTGATCAACGGTGCCGAGCGCTCCAGAGTAGCGTCGACGCTCAAGTTGCCAGTCGCACACTTGGCGACGAGCAGCAGCAGCTCGACCTGTTCAAGCAGCCCGCTAGCCGCGACCGCGCGCTTGGCGAACTTGTCGCCGATCACGACAGTCGCGCGCTCGACGAACTCGAAGAGGACTTCACGCGTGCTACCCGTCGGCGGCAGTGCGTGCTGCGCGACGTCGGCCTCGCGAGCCGCTGTGGCGACCTGCGAGAGGTCGTAGAACTCGAACGCGTCCAAGTCGCTCAGGTCGGTTGATGCAGCGTCGTCCTCAGCAGCAGCCGCACCACCGCCGACGCAACGTGTAAACACTTGGTTCAAGATGGAGAACAGGCCAGCAGCCAGTCGATCAGACGAGTCGACCTGAGGGGTGACGAGCACGCCGTTCATCTGCTTGGCGATGACAGAGTACAGCTTGTGGTCACTGCTCTTGAAGTACTTGACCACGTTGAGGATCAGGTTGGACTCGAAGTGCGCCTGGACGAGGCTCAGGATGTGGAACATGTCCGTGTCGACGATCCCGTGCACTTGCTTGAGGAAGTTCACCTCGTGAGTTGCCTCGTCCGTCGCGCGGTCGGCAGTCAAGTGCGGCCCCGCGTCTGTGATGACGAACGCGACAGTCGGCATGGTGTTGTCGAGCTTCAGCAACTGCGCGATCGCGGCCTTGGTGTTCTCATCACCGTCGCCGCCGTTCGCAGACACGCCCGTCGACCCCGGGGGCACGCACAGCCGCAGCGAAGAGATGAACGTCTGCGCCTCCGCTCCGTCCGTGAAGCGGTCGTCCGTCACGTAGCAGCCAGTGGGACCCTCGGTGAAGGTGATGATGGTCAGCATGACGTCGTAGTCCTGGTCGAAGACCGCCGCGGTGAGCTTGCCCACCGTTTGCTTGACGCCCTCGACCTGCGAGCCCATGGAGCCGGTGATATCGAGCAGGAAGACGAGGTTCAACATGGTGCTTTGTCGTGGGACTTGGGAGATGCTTGGACTGGCGGGATAGTGGGATACTCCGAGGAGAATTGGGAAGTGAGCGATCGTGTGGACTGAGGGATTGCACTTGTCGTGCTGTTGACTCAAACGCAGCGGGCTGGAATACTGAACACAAGTGTAAATTTGTACCCGCTCGTGGCAAAGAGATGGGTACAAAAGCCCAACTTTGTGTGTGAGTGATGGTATATGAATGAGAGTGATGGTTGTAGGTGAAGTTGACTGGCGGAGGGAGATCTTCCCTGCTCAAGCCATCGCTCCAATCACCACAAGAACGCTCACTTGAGTGTCCGGGGTCTGTCTGTTGTTATATGCAGCTTGGGCTATGATCGATTGACCGCGGTTCAGGCGTGACGGCTGTGAAGGGGGTGGCGACGACGCAGTGGGTTTGGCGCCGGAAGATGAAGAGCCTTCTTGAGAGGTGACCCAGCAGCATCTCGTACTGACCATTCATCCAATTATAGCAGGTAGGCCCTGCTGGCGCAAGGACTTTCGATCATACGTTATTCAATTCCAGTGAAGCAGTGGTTGACGCAGTGACATTGATCGTGGTGTGCCGAGGTTGATGATAAGCAGGCCTCTTAAGAAGAGGCAACAATGCCTCCCTGCCTACTTGAATGTCCCCTAGGCGAATTGAAAAAACGAAAATAGGCTCAATAGTGAAAATAGTATGAGAACGAGGCAATGCTCAAATTAGGCATTCATTTCGCATAC
>JAADYF010000788.1:0-13647 GCA_023338175.1 Phytopythium delawarense | reverse complement strand
GACACTCTGCCCCAGTGTCGTTCGTTTGGCAACACTATCGACCGTGTCGTCCATTGAGCGACACTTGCAGGAATTGACCCTCCGTCTTTTCACTTGGCGCAGTTGAAATGCTGACACTCCGGCTGGCAGGCTGTCGGTCATCGCGAGAAGAACTCTTCGCCTTCGTGCTTTTGGGGTCCGCTGGGCTGGCGACATCAGCAGCAGCGGGACCAGCAGCGGACAACGATCCAGCGGTTCGTGGAATTGCTTCGAGCATGGCTTTCACAGCAGTCTCCAACAGCCGCAGCCGGAGGTGGAACTCGCGCGTGGACGACCCCACCAACGCGTCCATCAGCGGCTTCATAGTTGTCATCGCCATGCTGTACTTCTCCACATCCGACCGGACGAGCGATCCTTCGCTGGATCGTTCATTCTTCTTCAGTTTCACGTAAGTCACACGCTCGACGCTGTCCGTCGGGCTGATGAGCGTGCCATAGTCTGGAAACCCGAACTTACTGATCACAGCAGCTTCGGATGTGTTGTTCAGCAGGATGCCGCGGATGTTCGTGTTCAACTGGATGGTGTCGCGTAGCACATGTACAATGTCGAAGGCGCTTGAAAAGTTCCAGCGCTTGGGAACCATTGAAGCGGGGACGACGCCGAGCTTCCTCACGTCCAAAGCAGCATAGCACATGTGTGCACACAAAATTCGGCACTCCGTGAACCGGCTACACATGCAGGACGGCGGATCAAAAGAGACGATGAACGTAGTGCCAGCCGCAGCCACGTCGACGACGGATTGGCGCGTCGTACACCGAATGTTGAGCGTTGGTGCAGGTACGACGCATACGCTTTGCGAGCAGCCTTGTATCCAAACACGCTCAAAGCTGAGCCGAGCTCCCGGGTCGTATCCGTCTCCTTGGGGTCGTACCATGTCTTGCTCTGCTTGTCGACGAGCTCACGCCGTAGTTCAGTCATCGTGTTGTTCTGGTACAATAGGATTGCCGCCAAGCAGTTGTCCAGGCTCTTTGTCAGGTTCAGCATCGACTTCATTTGCTTCCATGTCGCCTCGATCCGGTTGTTGGTTGTGTTGCAGGCTGTGAAGTGTTGACACCGAGCATGCGTGGCCCACATATCTCGGCAGGAGTCCCAGTTTCGCTGCAGATATTTGCCGAGGCGCGGGCAAATCTTCTGGCACTCCTTGCGTAGCCACTTCCATCGCCGCATGTACTCGGACTCAATCAATGCGTACATGGCTTCGCGGAAGCCAATCTCGATTTCTTTCCGATCGCCTAGCTTGATGCCGTACTTCGGGTCGGCGAGTGCGCGTTGAATGGCATAGATGGCGTAAAATTGGCATAACAACACCTGATCCACACCAACGACATTGGTTATCATCGAAACCTCAACGAGACGTATGGCCATTGTACCATCACCGTACCTTCGCTGAGGATAGCGACTCGTTGATGACAATCCATTCCGTAAAGTCCTTGTCGATGATGAACGTCTCGGTCTTGGTTGCGTCAACGAGCGACGTAAAGAACTCGAGGCACCGCTTCATCGCCTCCTTGGTCTGGACCAGCACCAGCATCTCGCACACCAACACACCCTTGCCGTGTGCGGCCGTCACCATCAGCTCGCCTACGCACAAGAAGGTAGTGGCGTTATTAGTTGACGTTCGATCGTGGGAGCAAGCAAGCAGGTCGTACCGAGGTAAAAGCCGCGATTGTTAGTATGATGTGTCCAGTCGAACAAGAGCACTTCGCCCCAGCTCTTGTGCATTTCGATCTGAGCATTGTTGACAAGGACTAGTCCTGCCATGACGTCGTCGTTGTCTTGAATGATCAGGCAGTGATTCCCGCTGGTAGAGGTGTAGTCATTGGCGAAACGCAGCACTTTCTCCTCCACCGATGGCCCGCCAAATCGACTGCGGAGGAAATTGCGCCCGTGCTGAGTGGATAGTTCTTGGACTGGATAGCAACAATGTCAGCACCAATGTTAGCAGTGTTGCGAATCTTCGCCACTACCCTTCAGTGGCGCTCATCGGCACCAACACACAGTGTCGCCCATGCGCAACACGTACCAACTTCACTCGATATGAACTCTGTGAGATGGCGGACTGAAGCGTTCGCCTTGTGGAGTATGCCCACTTGCCGAACGAGCATGTCCGTCGGAATGATCTTGTTCAGCTTCAAGTGCTGGTAGATCTCCTCGTTGACTTGATGGTTGTGCATCGCGTTCTGCGCGCGGTCATCGTTAGCATTATCACCAAAGCCAGTGGGTTTGTCAATGTGGACGCACCTCGTCGTGGACAACAATACCAAGCTCGCCATTTGGCTGCTTGGCGACGACAGCGATGAACCTTGCCAAGCATCCAGTGAAGTGGAGATGGTTCTGCGTGCGCTTGCCGCTTCCACGCGAGGGTTCAAGGCAGCCATGCGTGCACCAGTACACCATTCGAGCCATCTCAAAGCGGTTCTCTGGGATCTCGAACGAAACGTACGCGTAGACCTCGTTCTCCAGGCTGCAAAAAAACCAACTGTAGCGACATGTCAGCAATGGATCGATAATCAATCTCACCAAACAGTCCGCACTTACTTTTGGCTGTTCTTCTTCGCCGTCTGGGATGACCGCTTGCGGAACAGCACAAAGTGTGTCGCCATGAAGACATTCAGCGCCGCCCAGAACTCGTCCCACGACGCGAAAACTTGGTCATCGCCGAATTGGGGCGTTTCAACGATGATGGTCTGATCATGACGACTGGCGACCTTCATCTTCATGGGCTTGTGTTTCGTGTTCTTGTACCGCCGCCACTTGCTGCCATTTGCGATCGTGGTCTGCACTCTACTAGTTGTAGCCTTAATCTCGCGATCGGGCGCGCGACCAGACGAGTGTCTCGCCTGATGCCTAGCTACTCGATGAAGGGCCCTCGCTCGCTCCCACGTGTGTCCAAGCACCCCGACAACTTCAAAATCCGAATCATCGTCTCCATTGACCTCCCAATTCGATGTTAGAGGCATACCAGCGGGAAATGGTCGCTTCGCCTTCACCGAAGCAGGACGGGAAAAAGACGAGGCAAGCGAGTCGAAGTCCTCTGCGTCGTCGGCGTCATCGACGTCGGCTACACCGGCAGGTTTTCGTCGTTTCGCTGCCAGCGGTTCGTCCGAGCTCACCGCTTCGTCCGAAGGTGTCGGCTCGTTGTCTGGCTCGTACTCTGATGTGAACGACATTGACGCGTGTGTGCAACCTGCTAGTTGCCATGAATTCGTTAGAGAAACGCGATCTCGAGTAAGAGGTGGCCTCGAGCAATCCAGTCACTTACTGAAACACTTGTCGATGCAGGAACAGGCCACGGGACGCGTCAATCGGGACAGGTCGTGGCGTGCGGCGTGCGGCGTGCGGCGTGCGGCGTACGATATCGCAGGAAGGGGGAATGTCGGAATGGAAGGTTCAGCTGCCAGCAGGTTTGGAACAGTTTGTTTTAAACGGAGTTGCCGAAGTTTTCATGCGTTCCATCGTGGGCGTCTTTTTTTCGGTCGTGTAAGTTACGCTCCCAGTGTAGTCGATCGACGGCATTCAAGTGTCGCAATAACGACTGCCCTGTCGAGCACGTTCTGGTGACCGCGTCATCGTCACCCAGTTCCATATAGCATTTCCGTTCCAAGTTCGAACATCACCGACCAATTCAATCACACCATGTGGTCACGCAGAGAAAATGAATTTCAAAAGAACGACGAGGTATTATATATAAGGGTTAAAACGGTTTAAAGAAGCAACGTGGCGACCCAATCGCAGTCACATACACGGACGGAAGCATGGAGCGCGTCCGCATGCCCCACGTGCGGCAGGTGGCGGTGCCTGCGGCGCTGCCGGTGCCGCTGGAGCTCTCCAAGGAGGAGCGCCAGCGACTGCGCGTCGCGCGCCACCAGGCCTTCCAGCGCCACCAGCAGAACGCCGCGTGGGCGCGCGAGCTGCTGGCCGGCCAGTGGCCGCCGCCGGCCGCCGGCGCCAGTGGTGCTGCGCCGCGTGCGCTCGCCGCGAGGCTCGCGGGGCTGTCGAGCGACGCCGTGCGCAAGATGCTGGAGGACAAGAGGGGGTCTCTCGCCGCCGCGCAGAGCGAGCTTGCGCGCGCCGAGCAGGAGCGCGAGCGCGCCGAAGGGTGAGTCCGTCGTGGGTCCCCAGTTGACGGTGCCGGCACACCGTCGGCACCATCGACATCGCCGTCGGCAGCGCGGCGCTGTCGTCTCGCTTGCGTGCATCTGTCTGACTGGCAGTGGCTGTGTCTACGTGTCATGGCGGCGTGGATGGCGTGTGGAGGAGCAGCGCGGACGAGGAGATGGCGGCGCTCAAGCAGTTGAGCGACCTGCACGCGGTCGCCGCCGCCCGCGAGCGGCTGGTCGCCCAGCGCGCGGCGCTCCTGGCGCCCAGCGACAGGAAGACGGAGATCGTCAGGCTGTAGGCGCGCGGTCGGTGTCGGCGGGCGAGCGGGTGCCTCCTCATGAGTCTCCTTCCCCGCAACTGCCCGCTTCGTGCCATCGTCGCTGTTCAATAATAGCCAATCACATTCTCTATAATCCCCTCATTCCCGTTTCCATCCAATCAGATGCCGCCAAATACGTTTTCTTCGACCGTGGAAGCAGTCGACAAAGCGACCAAGCGCTCAAGCCACCGAGTCGACGCCACTCTCCACTTCCTGCCGGCGGCCGCGGACGACGGCGGCCATGGCGCTGGTACAGGAGAACGAGCGCAAACTGCTGGAGCCGTATGCGTACATCAGCCAGCTACCGGGCAAGGGCGTGCGCGGACAGCTCATCGGCGCCTTCCAGTCGTGGATCGGCGCACCCGCCGAGGTACTTGGCCCCATCCACCGCATCGTGGACGAGCTGCACAACGCCAGCCTCCTGTACGTGCGACGGGTGGCGCGGCCTGCTCATGTAGCGTGTCGCTCTGTCAGTGGGCGGGCCTGACTGACGCCGGCGCTGCGTGCAGGATCGACGACATCGAGGACGACTCGGAGCTGCGGCGCGGCAAGCCGGTGGCGCACTCGATCTACGGCGTGCCCGCGACCATCAACTGCGCCAACTACGTGTACTTCCTGTCGCTGCAGCGCTGCCAGGCGCTCGGCAGCCCGCGCGCCATGGAGGTGTACGTGCGCGAGATGCTGCGGCTGCACCAGGGCCAGGGGCTCGACATTTTCTGGCGCGACAACCTCCAGTGCCCCACGCTCGACGAGTACACCGAGATGGTGCAGAACAGTTGCGTGCTGCTCGCGCGAGCCCACTGCCTGGCAGTACTAGTCGCCGTGCTGCAGACTGACGTGGACGTGTGGTGTTCTATCGCATGGCTGCAGAGACTGGCGGGCTCTTTCGGCTCGCCGTGGGGCTCATGCAGGCGTTCAGCGACTGCGCGCTCGACTTCACGCCGCTGCTCAACGCGCTGGCCGTGTACTTCCAGATCCGCGACGACTACATCAACCTGCTGGACGACGACTACATGGAGAACAAGAGCTACTGCGAGGACCTGACCGAGGGCAAGTTCTCCTTCCCGCTCATCGTCGCCATCCGCGACAACCCGGACGACCGGCGGCTGCTCAACATTCTCAAGCAGCGCACCAAGAGCGTCGAGCTCAAGAAGCACGCCGTCGAGTTCCTCAAGGAGACGGGCACGGTCGAGCGCACGCGCGCCAAGCTCGAGGAGCTCGTGGCCGAGATCCGCGAGGAGGTCGCCAAGCTCGGCGGCAACCCCGCGCTCGAGCAGATCGTCGAGTCCCTCCACCGGACCCTCAAATAGCCATCTAGATGGCCGTCAACCATATAAATCGCCTTGCTCGTGATATGGAGAGGTGTTGTATTGTACACTTTGTCGATTGAGCTACTCGTCTGCGGCCCAATCGAGCTTCAGGTCCCTGGTCGTCGCCTCGGTTATCGACACGCTTGTCTGTGCTAGCGGCTGCAGTCGGAACTGGCAGAAGTACGACGCTCCCGTTGAGGAGGAGGACACCGTCTCGCTTCCGTCGTCAAAGGTGCTGGATGATACAGCGGAGTCGTATCGGCCATCTTCATCCCCGCTGTCACCGTTCCCGTCCACATCTGCTGAGGAGCTTGCGTTTCGGACGCAAACGGCCTCGTAAATGTCCATGAAGCAGTTGGCGCGCACCCAGTCAGAGCAGTCTGCATCGCTGATGCACGAGACGGCGTTGTTCTGCACGCTCTCGAACTCGCACCATCGTCCGCCGGTGATCTCCAAGTGGAACACGCGCACTTGGTCGACAAGAACGTGGCATGTTGAGAAGAGTGGCGCGCCAGCAACCGAGTTGGGGAACCACACACCAATGGAGAGCGCGCCAGCTCCCGCCGACATCCAGTCGTCATAGTGCTGCTTGGCGATCAACTCGCCCTCGACGTAAAGATTTGCCCGCCCTTCGGTCGCGTTCCACTGCATCACGACTTCCACGAACTCGGTTGAATCCACCAAGGCACCGCTGGACGCGGACGACACGATCAGAGGCGCAGCAGGCGTCGTCTTGGACTGATAGAGTGCCGACTTCCACAGCGGGAGGAACGGGATCTCTTGAAAGGTGTAGCCATCTTCTTCTCGCGTCTCATAGCTCCCCCACCACACCTGTGTCAGCGTCCCGAAGATGCTGCATGGCTTCAGCTTGACGACAAACACCCCTGCGTTGAGCTCCAACTTCGTAGAGACGGCAGATCCGACTCGCCGGGCCGCACAGCGCTCGAGTTCATTACACGGAGGTGGACTGGCACCGTCCAAAGCCCACTCGAGGTACATATCGTCAGCAGTTCGATCTTGCAGCTCGCTGTCAGATGCGCGCTTCCCCGCAGGAAGCACTCCCGTATAGAGGTCGCCGTGAGCTTCGAGATCTAGTAGAAGCTTGCTGTCTGCGCTTGCTGGGTCGGCAGTGCAGTGAACATTGTCGGCATGGACACCACCGTTCACGTCGCTCCCTCCCCACTGACTTGTCATCCTGGTCCACTTGGTGGTGCTGAGGCATTCGCGAAAGCTGTCCTCCATGAGCAGCACGTGGTCGCACGACGCGTACTGGAAGGAGTCCCGGCCGGCGCAGCAACCATCGACCACAACCGCCACTTCGATCCTGTCGCTCATCGATAAGCCGTCCAGGCAACTGACTGCGAACATGCTGGTCGATGTATTGACTCGGACTGGGCCGCTGTACTCGATCCCTGATGAGCACGTGAGTGCTGAAGCCGGTGGATCAACCTGATACCGCAAGCCAGCACCAAGTGTCACTGGCTCAAGTGTCACGACCACCGTGCGTGGGTCAACTCGGCTGCACGCTGTTCTTGCTCGAGGTGCCGCTGCCTGGACATCCACTGGTCCCCATGAGGCCATCTCGCTCACATCGCACGCTGCCGACAGGCAGCAACTGATCGCGAACACAACGTCAAACACCTTGACCGTGATGTTGACATCACTGGACGAAAGCGACGAGCTGTTTGCTGGGCAATGCAATACATCGCTGTTGCTCCCGATGCTGTAGACTACACCCACTTCGCCTCCAAGTGGCGGATGGATGATGAGCTCCATCCAACCTGATACAGTTGTCGCTGGTGTCGTGTAGGAGAATGTTGGGGCTCGAGGGTGAACAATGAGTGCGTCTGACCCGACGAGGTTACTCTGGAGCAGGCCAGACCCGCACGCGACAACTTGGACAATGGAGTTCGAGGAAACTTGAATCGTTCCGGTCGTCCCTGTCACTGCAGTCCCGAATGAGCAGCTTGGGGATCTAGAACCGAAGATGGTCTCGGATCCTGCATCGACCAGAGTGTACCGCATGAACTCGCAGTCTTTGCAGTCTAGCTCCACGGTCCATGTGTCGATACTCGGCGTCAAGTCGACGGACGCTGCCAGCGTTGGCGCTGTTGCTTGGACTTCAATCCGAGGCGATCTTGCCTGAAAACTGCTCGCAAGGAGGCCGTTCACGAGCAGACAAGAGACCGCGTGGACGTATCCGCTCTTCGTCAACGTAACTGCAGCTTGCTGGAGTTTTTCGCTGCTGTTCCCACAGGTTGGGAAATCATGTGTGCCGTCACCGACGATCCACTCGACCCAGCTTTCGGGAACCAATGACAAGACTGACACTTGGGTATGCTCGCCAGTGCTTGTCGACGCGAGAGTGAATTGGGGTGGATTGAGCCGGACCTCGAACCGCACATTGTCTAGCATCCACTGGTCGAACAGATTCCGGTAACGCCACAGCAGACGCTCTGTCGAGCCAAGCTCGCCGCGAACACTCGTGTAGTCGTTGGAGGCAGCAACGATTCCAGCCACCGAGATGTCTGCCACAGTATCGATCGGAAAGCTCGAGTGATTTTTCTGTCGCCACCTGAACTGCGCATTGGCGTGCATGGCACTCTGCGGCAGAACAATCGAGTTTGACGCGAAGTGGGCGTACGAATTGTCCAGCAATGTGTCGACTGCGGTGGTGTTGCCTCGCGGGAGCTCGTGAAGCTGCACCCAGGCACTTTCATTCGCTGCGTTGCTCCCCGCGGGTAAATACGCGAACACGACCTCTTCTCCCTCTTCTGCCTGCTCGCACGCGATGAGGTTGCTTCCGGTGTCGTTGTAGCGCTGGACAGACTCGAATCCATACGCGTGGAAGAAGTGCACGACGGCTGTGAACCCGCTCAAGTCGAGGGGTGCGGTGATTGCGGAGCGGTCACCCAGTGCAGTGAAGTACAATGCATTGCTTCCGTCGGCAGCCCCGCACGCGCTGCTCGCAAACCCGTGGTTCTGCGTGCTCCATAGCAGTGACGACGACAGTTCTTCGCCTGGGAGGTCGAATGAATCGTTGTGGAGCACGATGCCGGACCACTGCTCGTCTCCGACCGCGTACGACACTGGAGGTGGTAGAACGTGGAGTGCGGTGGTAGCATACGCGAGCGAAGCCGAGGTGTTCGTGGTGCCCTCCATCACGATTGCAGTGTACTCGACGCTCCACGCCCCAACTGCAGTTCCTTCCAGTGTGACCCCAGTCACCACCGGCATCTCCGTATCGAACACGAAAGCCGCGGGTGTGAACGTGAGTCCTGGACACTCGGGCGTCACAATCACCCTGCTCTGCGCCGACAAGCCGGATGGGGGGTACAGCCTGAACTCGAGGCCGGCGACTTGGTTGTGGAGAGCAATGTGTGTCGGTATGAGCGCAGGGAAGAAATCGATCTCGGCAGCGTAGAGCTCGCTCGCAGCTAGCACCAGGCCAACGACTCCAGCGCTGAGCCACCAAGGCGGCGCCAATACCAAAAATTTTGCCATCCCCGTCTTCCTGGCTCCACAATCGGGGTACTCGAGTGCGGGTCTGTTAGTTCTGCGGCTGTCTCCTGAGCGATCTCGTGCTTCAGTTGACCAGGAGTCGAGGACGGAGCGCCAGGCCGAGTCGGATGACTCTTACGTGCAAAGCGGGCCAAGTGTGTGCGCATCGCTACGGTGAACACCGCGGGGCCGATCACCGACCGACCAGAGCCGCGAGAAGTGCCGGATGCCTGCCGAATTAGCCATCTCGGCATAAATATAGCGTGAGCAGAGGCTATTTCGGAAGCGAGTCGACCACAGTCGAGCTCGGTTACTATAGTTAGACGCGCTGACGCGATCAGCAGCACATTGTCCTGAAGTCATTTGCTGGAACGAGGACCTTGCTCCGAGCGCATTTAGAAGGTGGAGTGGCGGTCGAGGAGATCTCTCGCAGCCGTGGCAAGCGCACGAGCCTCCTCGAGCGTCGCTTTCAACGTGTCGACCGTGTGCGCGCTGGCGCCCACCCTCTTGCCCGCCACCGCTCCAGTCGATGGCGCGAGGTGGATCTCTAGCAGCTCCAGGTTGCTGCACACGTGCTCCGCTCGGTCTGCAAGCGTCGAGAGCTGGAAGAGGCTCTCGTCGCGCGAGGTGAAGTTGCGCGCCATTTGCTTCTCGACGCGCCGCCGCTCAGCCTGCAGCTGCGCCAGCTCGTTCATCAGGTCGCGGAACTCGCCCTCCTTCTCGAGCACCGTGTGCTGCTGCGCCTGGAGCAACACCATGCACTTAATGACTCGAGCACCTTGAGCGATGTCTTCCAAGGTTGCTGAGTCCTCGGGCGTCTTGCCTTTGATGATCAGTCGGAGCGCGTGCGGGGACGCCAGCGCCAGGAGCGCGCTGGCCTTGGCCTTGACGTCGAGCACGCGGCTGTCGCGCAGCATGACAAGCTCCAGGCTGCTCTTGCCACGAAGTAGCTGCACCCTTACCGAGTCCTCGTCATCGTCAGCGGCGTCGCTGGGAGCAGCGATCTGCGACTGGCCGACTGCGAAGGAGGAGTGCGCCGGCCTTGACGGTGTCGCTTGCAACTCCCGGGCTGCCGCTTCACTCCCGCCACTGTCGTCGCTGCTACCAGGCACTGACGCCGTGCTCCTGTTGTTGCCCTTCGCGGCAATGTCGACGTGCAACTGCCGGCTGGCGAGCACCATGATCTTGCACTTGTCCGCGACCAGCGGCGAGGGCCCGTCGCCCGACAGCACACGCCCTCTGCACAGCAGCTTCTGGTGCCGCGGCTCCACGCCGAAGCGCTGCGACACCTCCAGGCGCAGCTCGGCCAGCGCGCGCGGGCTCTCAGGGCAGTAGCGCAGGGCCGCGGTGGCCTTGCCGAGCACCACCGTCACGCGCCATTCGGCCGCCATCTCGAAGCAGCCAAACCTGGCAACTGGCAAGTGCCATGTCAGCCATGCGAAAGATTCATGTTACTTGATTGTATTGTGATAACCGCCGATTTTGTCTAATCGCTTTGTAAATCAGCCGAATAGCCACCCTATTTAGACCACCAAACCCTAATTTAGATCTAAATCAGGCAGGTTGGACTCCTAATAAATCAAGGCAGGCCTTTTTAAGCCCTTATTTAGAAGCGTGCAAAGCAAGACCACGCCAGATTTACCTCAAGCATTTGGCAAATGAGAAACACTGGCGCCGATTTGTTATCAAATCCGACGGAATGCCCATACACAAACCGGCATTCAGATAACGCTGAGTTCTAAATAAGATGTGAGCAGGAGGCAGACCAGCTAAATCTGGTTGGTATATTGCTCTGTTGAGAGAGACTATGTATACTCATACTGAAACAGAGGTGAGGGATGGTTCTGAGGCCAATAAGCATACTTAAGAAACCCTCCGGAGTGCACACACAGATTTGGGCTCACTAATTAATTATGATCAAATTCGAGTACAATGTGACCGCTATCAAACGCAGGCAAGGTCATCCTGGAAATTTTACCTACTCTTGTTTATCCAAATCAATCACTTATTCACCCTGATTTACTACAGCTGACCACTCCGAATAACAATTTCCGGCATTTTGAATCTCCCGTATATAAGACTACTTCCGACGGGACAAAATCCGTGGTTTTCACAACATGTTAACTTGATATAATTATGCACTTTTACGGAACTAATGAAATAACTGACATATTTCACTAGTTCCGTGGTAATGGCTTGATCCATACAGTTTCCACGGAAATTGCATAATTCAAGTAAGTCACTTCAGCCAATATATTTTTCATGTAATCAAATAAGTGGAAAAATACAAAAACCCACGCAAATAATTTGACACTGCGTTTTGATGAACAGCAAAAAAAACCCAGTTAAAACCCACCGTATTTTGTGTTTGACGTTAAAATCGATTTTCCAGGAATAGATCCTGTATGAATTGATACACATTTATTTAACTAGATTCCATGCTTTCACAAACTGTCCGCATTATCACATTATAGAAGTTTATCTAGTAAATCAACCGATTAAAAAAATATTTTATTAGAAAGTCAGTCGTAATATCCAGGATATTACGAGGTTCATCCCTTATTCCTCATGTTGAGAACAGCAAATCACAAGAGATACAACTGGTTATTAGCCAATCAGACCCTTGTATTTTGACCGTTGCACACGCTCATGTTAAAAGATACACTGACTTCTTGAGGAAAAATACTGAGCGACAACACACCACAAAACAGAACACCCCCAACACGACTGTCCAGCCGCCATGGCACGCACCGGGAGAACCAGCAACAAGGGGAAGCACCGCCAGCCCCGGCAGTACAAGAAGACGCCCATCGACGTCGAGACCAAGCTGGCGGCCGTGCGCCACCTCAACGAGCACAACAACATCCAGCTGACCATTCAGCACTTCTTTGGTGGTCTGCCGCCCTCGCTACTAGAGACCAGGCGGACGGCGATCTACAAGTGGAGGGCGGAGACCACCAAGCTCGAAGTGGCCGCGGCGAGCGGCCAGCTCAGCGCCAAGAAGCTCCGCCCACCTGGCCTCGGTACTGTCCTCTCGGCGGAGGCAGAGGACGAGCTTATCGTGTGGGTCAATGGCCTACGGGGTGATGGCATTCCTATATCTAGTCTCATGCTCAAGCTGAAGCCGATCAGCGTCGGCGCCCAGCACGGTGTCGAGCGCTTTTCTGCATCATGGAGCTGGCAGAAGTCGTTCATGCACCGGCACCGACTGTCGCTTCGCTCTCGCACACGACAAGGACAGATCACACCAGCCGAGTACGCGCGAATTGCCTCCGAATTCGCTGACAAAATCAAGACACTGGTGCGTGAGCAAGGTACAGTACAACAATCAACTGAATGTGTTGGATTAACATGCGTAAGCTCTGACTAGATGCTCGGTTATAGGAATCACGCAAGTGTACAATGCTGATCAGACCGCGGCCTTCTTCGAGTACCTACCGAAGAGGACTATCAACGTGACCGGCGCGAAAACAGTGTGGGTGCGTTGCGGGGGTAAGGAGAAGGAACGAGCGTCCGTCATGCTGCTGGGAGACGCAGACAGAAATCGTTACACCCCGTTCGTCGTGTTCAAGGCAAGCAAAGCGAAGACGGTGGAAATGCAAGCAGAGAATGCGGCGACGAGGCATGGGTTTGGTAAGCACGTGTGGAAGGAAATTCGGGCGCTGCAGGATGTGACGGGCCTTCACATAACTTGATCGTCAAGAAGTTGAAGCTGGCTTAGCTTCTGAACGAGAGCTGCTGCGTCGATGTCTACCGGATCGGGTAGAACGCGACTTTTTCTAAAGCCGGCCGCGATGATGTCCATGCCAATTGACTCCCACGCCTGGCGTACCCACTAAGCAATTTCGGGGCGCCCTGGAGACACGTATTTAGCGTGCGACGAATCGCGCGCTAACTGGTCCTGGAGTCTGTAAACCCACTGGTTCCGTAGGCGATCTTTGAACGGCTTCATCCAAGCCACGTCAGCAGGTTGACAGACTCCAGTTGCATGAGCTGGCACTCGCTCGAGCACAACGTTGAGCTTCTTCGCGCAATCTTGAACGGCCTTCGCCCAATGACCAGAGAACTCGTCCCAAATGAGAAGAACGGGCGGGCTCGACTCCGTCCGACCACCAAAAAATGTCTCTAGAAAGAGACACGAAAGATCGCTAGTCCACCAGCCTGTTAAAAGAAAACCATACAAAAGCTAAGTAGTCGGCAGTTGAAATGAGCAAAGTTGAAGTGAACTCACCTTTATGGTTGCCGTAGGGCGAGGTGGACTCCGATGATGACGTCGAAGGCGACGAGTCGGACAAATAGAGTTCGGTTCATTTTTCAGTTAATATCAGTTTACTGTTATTTTCGTAATATTTCATCCGCAGTTGTAATTTACAGTCT
>JAADYF010000787.1:0-13649 GCA_023338175.1 Phytopythium delawarense | reverse complement strand
GTCTTGTATTAAATTAGAGGATATCTACGGTAGTGCTATATATTAGTTTAGAGAGTATCATTGCGGACCTTCTATGCATGAGAGGGCACTAAAAGGCTTCTAGACCCCTAATTGAAACCCTCTAATATACGATATAGTACGTGTACTTGGTTTTGCGAACCTGGGCCTCCCGGCTAAGTACGGCTGAGGAGTTGAGTGGCTCACACGAGCCAAGGAAGTACCGTGGGTCTCCTTTAGTTTATTATTCATTACCTTAGGAACCTTCAAAGGTTATAGGATCCGTAGGAACTACCCATTTCGAAAGTCCATTTCCGACAGGGCTCAATCAATACACAGTCTCGATTATCCACAGTTTAGAGCTTTTCATACATTTATATTAGAGTAATACAAAGCTCTAGTCTATTTGTAAAACTTGCCTCAGCTTTCATACTGTTGATTCAGTACACGTCGTTGCTTAACTACTACACGCTTCCTCCGTGTACTGTGCTGTGTGATCCCCGTCACATGGATGGTGGCGCGCCGGAGACAAGTGGCAACAAGTTCTGCACGCCGATCTTGTCGAAGGCGTTCGAGATGCTCCAGAGGAAGTCCGTGAGGATCATGTACATGGACCCCTTGCTGGCGCTGGCCGTATCGAGCGGGAAGTCCTTGGCCGTGTGGTCATCCTTCTCGCCCTGCAGCCAGAAGCCGCCGAGCACGGCGATGGACACGCCGAGCACGCCCGAGACCGTGGGCACCTCGCCCAGCACGAGGAAGGCGACGACGACCAGGATGGCCGGCGTGAACGACAGTACCGGAGTTTTGGCACATTCAGCCCGACCAAAATACCTCCTCGAGAGATGGCTACCTTTTTGGACGCTGATGGACACGGCTTGGGAGGCGGGAGGTCAGTGCGCGATTTGGAGGCGCTACCGAGGGGAGAAGACATGCGCACGGCTGCGTGGGGCGAGGAGGCGCTCGAGAGGGCGGACGGCGTCTCGCCGAGCGACCTGGACGCGCACCGGCACGTGCTCGAGATGGCACGCACCATCGAGGTGCTGCGGCGCGACTATGAGCTCATGCAAAGCGAGCTCAGCGACGCGTACACGCAGCTTCGGGAGTATTCAAGTTGTGGAAGCGGTAGAGACACTGGCGCCTCAGACCGAGAGCGTCCAGCGCTTGGTCTTCGTGGCGACGAGGTCGACTGCTGCTCGCATCAGCGAGAGGTGGACGAGCTGAGGAAGGTGGTGCCTCTGACGTTGGAGTCAACGCGTTGGGTATCCAGCACAAACTCATGTGGTGTGGGGAATCTCTGTTCTAGCTCGTGGAGGTCAAGGACGTCGCGCTGACCGAGGCGCTGGAACAGCGGAACCAGCACCGTGTCGAGCTGGAGAAGGCCGAGGCGCTGATCAGGGAGCTGCGCGCGCTGCACCTGGAGGCGCTCGGAGGCCGCGGCAGCACAGCGACGAGTAGTCCCAGCGGTGGGTGGTACTCATCGTGCATCGCCGACTCGAACTCCGTGGTGCGCGCTCCCGCGTCGCTCTCGGCCTCGGCGCTGCTTGGGACCCCGAACACTGCCGAGGTCCCGCACACTGAGAGGTTCGACCAAGAGAGCGCGTACCACCGGACGGAGAACGACGCGCTTTTCTGGCGGAAGCAATACCGCGATGCCGTTCGGATGCGGAAGAAGCCTAGTCTTGTCAACATGACGCAGCCAGCAGGATCGACCCGCAGCGGTAGCGCGGCAACCACTGGCGGCAGGAGCGACGGGAAGCCCTCGCTCAAGATCTTCTCGGCGCCAAACTCGCAGCGCCAGCGAGTCATCACTGACGAGAACATCCCGTTCTCGAGGTACATCGGCATCAGCGCTCGCCAGCACGAGATCATCAAGGAGCAGCACCGCATTCTTTCGTGAAACTATATACATCGCATTTGGTGTGCAATTGAGCGAGCACTATCTCCGCGTGGGCTGGGGCGAATCATCAACAACAGGAACAGCTAACTAGCCGAAAAAACGCGCCTTCCGAGCTCGCAGGTGCCAGCGCAGCGCATTGGGCGTGTCGCCAAGGCCGACGCCGATCAGTTACTCGCCACTGGGGCAGCCGGTGCAGCGACAGACTCGGAGGCTGGCGCAGCCGCTTGCTCTTCAGCCTCCGTGGTCTCTGCGGCAGCATCCGTCACTGACGAGTCAGCCTGTAGCTGAGTGGGCTGGTCCGGCGTGCTCGCATCGAACATCTTCCCCTCTCGGGCTGCCTTGATGGCCTCGTTGATCACCGCGCGTCGCTTGAACTCGGGCGTGTTCTTTGGCAGCTCCGGGGCCGGGATCGTGCGCCCGTCGACTACGAGGTGCGTTACACGCTCGTACGGGAACGGCTCGATGCTTGACTCGTGGAAATAGCCGATGAACCTCAGGCGGCGCAGGTTGATCTCGTAGATCTTCTCCTGGGGACGGACGTCAACGATGAAGCCCGAACCGAACTTGGTCACGATGCGCTCACCCTTCTGGTACTTGAGTTTCCTGCATCACATTGGAATCACACCATGATAGTTAGCCACCACGCAGGTAATCCATCAAGGGACAAGAGGCGCGCAGTGCAACACATACGGAGCCATCTTGATCGTCGCCATGGAGGAGACGCGCTGGCGCACACTGGAGAGCGTTGTGAAGCCTCCAGAAGCCGAGGCCTTCACCGAAGCCGACGCATTGAAGACCGAATTCCGCGTGATGTTGAGGATCGACGTGAGGCGCGTGTTCTGGGCCCCGCTCGAGGCGTTCACATACGCCAGAGACGTTTCCGCGTACATGTCGTGGATGTACAGCATGGGCGCCTGGGTCGTCATCGTCAGCGTCGAGTCCATCTTGACCTCGTACGTCTCGTCCTCCTCACGGAAGCGCACGATCTGGCCGAGACCGTAGGGTGTCTTGACGCGCTCGCCGTCTGCAAAGTGCGTCCGGCGATGCAGCAAGCGCACCGAGTCCTCGTTCATGTACGCCGTGGCGCCGCACGGCGTCTGTAGCACGAAGAACTTGTCGTCGCGCACCTCCGTCACCGTGCAGATGCCGAACATCGTCAGGGCTCGGCCGTGGTCTTGGACCTGGTGGGACTTGCTGCATCAACGACCAGGCGAGTTAGAGTCGAGAGCAGCCATACATTCTCCGGCTAGCGTCACTAACCTCTTGGGAGCAGCCGACGTGGCGCGCTTGGTGAACACGTTGGGATACCCGACGCTCGTGCTGGTGCGCAGGGACGAGTAGCCCTCGAAGAGCTTGTTCTTGGTATTCTGCATGATGGAACCGCGCGAGATCTTCTCGAACTTCTTGGTCGTCGCCTTCATGCGCCAGACGTGCTCGTCGTCCCAGCGCCAGTCGAGCGCGATGCTGTACATGTCGTCCTCGACGTAGTACTGCTCGACGGTGGCGAGGCCCCAGCGCGTCTTGACGCGCTCGCCGACGATGGCCTTGATCTCGCGGATGATGGCGTCCTCGCGCAGGTACGCGATGCTGTTGGGCACGAGCTGCACGATGAAGAAGCCGTCGTCCAGGCGCACGTCCAGGATGGTGCCCGTGCCGAAGACGGTCGCGACGCACTGGCCGCGGCGGTTCTTGAGCGCCGGGTCGGCCTGCAGAGACGACGCGCTCGCGTCCGTGCCGGCGCCCTCGCTCGAGGGCTCGGGCGCCGAGCTCTGGCGGATGCTCATCTTGCGGTACAGCGACGTGGCCGTCTGCTCGATCGACATGCCTCGGCGCCGGAGCGCGGCCGCCGCGACCGCCGCGGCCGACGGCGCGGGCAGCGTGCCGTCGTGAGACTTACGCTCGCTAGGGAAGTCGGGCAGCTCGCCGATCTCGTCCACGGGCTCCTGCTGCAGCACGCTCTCGGTCGAGGACTCGGTCGAGGACGCGGCCGAGGCCGAGGCCGCGCCGCCGTCCTTGCCGGCGCCGTCCTTCTTCTGCAGCAGGTAGGTCGGCACGCGCGGCAGCAGGCTGCCGATGCCCAGGAACTTCTTCTTGGAGCCGCTGCCCTCCTCGGTGGACACCATGGCGCGTGCGGGGCGGGGGAGGGAGGGGGAGTGGCCGCCTGGAGGCCGCGTAAAGGAACCGCCGCGCAGGTCGTGACGTATTGATGGTGAGCTGGCAGGAATGCTGAGCGAGTGACCTTGCTTGGGCTGCGAATTAGGCAGGAGAGGAAGAGCAGGGAGAATGTATGGACTCGTACAAGTAGACGACTCGCTTGATTACACTTCTTGAAAAGGGTAAGACGCTGGTCCGGAAAGGTATACGGGAGAAAGGCCTGTTCCGAGCGGGTAGGGTTGCTGGCTGCATCTGGAATAATTCGGGGTTTGGGCGGTTGGGCACAACGCAGTGTTCGCGCTGCCGTCATGACGCTTCTGCGCGAAGTCTCCGCGATGGTCGCAGACCTGCTCTGACACCGCCAAGAGGCGGGTCCGGTCCGCGATACGGCTCCAGTTTCCCTGTAAAGTCGGAAAGCGCCGACAAAATGTCGAGCAAGAATCGCGATTTCAGCCAATCGCAAGCAGACGGAGCGGAAGTTTGTGTTGCGACGCGAGAACAATCGGCGAAATCAGATGTTTCGCGTAAAAACTCAGAATAGCGAGCTCCGTTTTAGCTCTCAAAGTGTAGCCATGTGCGCATCCTCCGACCTAGCTCGTGATCTGCTGCCACTCCTTGTTGTTCAGGGCGTGCACCGACTCGCTGCGCAGATTGTCGTAGTGCAGGTGCTTGGCCACGAGCCCGCGGTTGGCGACCACGCGGGTCTTGTGCAGCTTTTTGCGCCGCACGATGCGCTGGCGGCCGTCGGCGTCGTACTCGAGCACCTCCTCCGTGTCGCTGTCCTCGTCGCTGTTGAGCAGGAACGAGTCGAAGTCGAGCGGGTCGCAGCGGTCGAGTGCGCGCAATCGGTCGCTCTCCCGTTGCTGGTGCGCCTCGGCCGTGACCTTTGCCGTCTCGGCCCGTTTGGCTCGAATCTCCGCGGACGACGGCTGCGGTTGGACACATCGACGAACGCGAGCGAGTGAGCCAGCCGGTTGATACGCAACGCACCATCCGAGATAGTTAGCGTCTTACCCGGTATAGCGAGACGTTCAGCACGAGCTGCTTGCAGAACACGCAGATCGGGACTTCGTCGTAGAAATGGGCGACCTGGGAGCGATCACCAGAGCCGTCGTCGTCCCCGCCCTCAGCTGCGGGGCTAGCAGCAAGCAGAATGTTGGAAGCGGTATCGTTCCTATGACTACGTCGGTCCCTGGCGTTCGCTGCGGATGCCCACGACGCACGGAGGTCGAAAATGGCCTTGTACGTCACCTTCATCACCAGGCTCTTCTTCGGAAAAACGTGCTCGCACAAGGCGCACGGCTCGTTTGTCAGCCCATCCATCGCGCTGCTCAGGAGCTCGGTTTGCTCAGCTGCTAGCACGCGTCGGATCTGCCGCTGTTTCTCTCGCAACTGGATCTTGTCGACCGTCCTTTTAGCCTTCTCGAACTCCTGGCTGTATGCGTTGGACTTGGCGCGGACACGACGGATCGTCTTGATCGCTTCCTTCGACAGCGATGAGAACTGTGACATCAGCAACTCCTCACTCATTTCGTCAAGAAGCAGGGTCGGTGCCACCTCCTCGGGGTGATCTTCGTCGCGTTCGTCGCCGCCCACCGCGTCATCTGCCTCGGAGATTTGAGGCAGCGAAGCGAGAGAGACAGTGCTCGAGTGGCGAGCGCTGGGAGGAGCGAGTGACTTGAGGGATGTCGTGCGTGTCATCTTGTCGGTCTGGGGGGATTTAGACTGGGGTGAGTCAGCGCTTCCAGACGCTGGCCTGCTCCCCGGCGGACTATTGTCTGGGCATCTGCTGCCGGAACGACCTCCGAGAAACCCCGCGGCACTGATTGGGCGAGGGAGCTTCTTGAGACCGGGAGAACTGGTGGCTGGCTCATCGGTTTGAGGCTTGGCGCACTCATTGCTGGCCTTCGACAATAGGTCGGACATGCTTCTGCAAACCACCGCAGACTTTGGTCGAAGTGGGCCAGGGCTGCCGAGGTTTGTCTTGCTATTGCTCTCGGCGAGTGTTGACAACCTTCCTGCCGCTTCTGCGGGAGAAGTTCGTGGTAATCGGCGCTTGTGTAGGATGGAGAGGGCATCGCTGGCCGAGGTTCGCTTGGTCATCACGATCGTCGACTGTTGGCGAGGCAGTCGAAGCGCGTTGTTGCTAGTACCCGACGAGAGCGTCTGCTCCTTGAGCAAGGACTCCACCAGCAATCGCAGCAGAGGCGTCGCTGGTCTTGTTTTCACCGCCACGGAGTCGTGTCGACCTGCCGCTTGGCACGCCGGCTGGAGCAGCTCAACCAGTCTTACCCAGTCGGACGCCCCAGGGACTTCCCTGTCCAGCCGGACGCACTCTTCGTCGAACGTCTGCACCGTCGTGCGCAGCGCGGACCGCTCCAGCCAGTCCCTCACCAGCATGGCGGTGTACTCGTCGGCTTGGTCCCGGCCCCGCTTCATCGACTGGCGGGGTGCACCGGCAGTATGAGCCGCCGCGTTCGACAACGGCAGCGGAGCGACCATGCTGCCAAGCAACCAACACGAGGCACTGGTGTCCAGACACCGCGGCGAGTGTCTTGGCACACGGCAGAAATAGCATCGTTGCCCACGTTGAAGCCATTGTTGTTGGTGTGAACCACCCTAATTGGTGTGTAAAACACCAAACTGCTTCCCTTGGCAGCGGTTGCCGCCAAGTGCAAGAAAGTGAAGGTAGTGGCCATGGGCGTGACGCTCGAGATCTGCGGCATCCCGGTGGACTTTCCCTTCCCGCCGTACGACTCGCAGCTCGTGTACATGGAGAAGGTGCTGCTGGCGCTCTCGTCCAAGCAGAACGCCATCCTGGAGAGCCCCACGGGCACCGGCAAGGTCGGCTGCTCGGCTCGGGGCCACCCTGTGAGGTCTGGACGTGTGGCAGGCGCTGACCGATCTCCGCGTGGCTTGGCGCGTTGGTGTGGCAGACGCTGTGCCTCCTGTGCGCGACGCTCGCGTGGCGCCGGCATGCGGAGAAGAACCTGCCGCCGCTCAGCACAGGCGGGTCGGCGTTCGCGCGGCGGCAGCCGACGCTCGCGTACGAGGGCTACGGCGGCGGCGACGCGGTGGCAGGGGACGAGGACGAGGGCTCCAGACTCCCGCGCATCATCTACTCGTCGCGCACGCACTCGCAGCTCAAGCAGGTCGTGCAGGAACTCAAGAACACGACGTACCGGCCGCGCGTGGCCGTGCTCGGCTCGCGCGAGCACCTCTGCGTGCACGAGAAAGTGGGCCAGATGCGCGGCACGCGGCAGAACCTGGCGTGCCGATCGACCGTCAAAGCGAAGAAGTCTGTCGCCGCTCTTGTGCTGTAGCGATAGGTGGGTAGTGGACTCAGCGGCCGGGGTGTTGTGCATCAGGTGCCAGTTCAAGTTGGGTTTCGACTCGTCCGCTCGACGAGGCAAGCAGTCGACGCTCCCGATCATGGACATCGAAGAGCTGGTGGAGTCCATGAAGGAGAAGCATGTATGTACACTGGGTCGTCGATGCAATTGTCGTTCGCGATGTAGTCGACTCATCGCATTCGCCCTGTGTTCAACTTTCAGATCTGTCCGTTCTTCAAGACACGCAGCATTATCCCCGACGCGGAGATCGTGTTCGTGCCGTACAATTACCTGATCGACCCGATGGCGCGCCGATCAATCGGCATATCGCTCGAGAACGCTGTCTTGATCTTCGATGAAGCTCACAACGTGGTACGAGCGGGCTGGATATTCACTCGCCTCATGTTTTTGTCAGGCAACTCATCACGTGCGCTGTCACCCAGGAATCGATTGCGAGTGAAGCTGCCTCGTACGCTTTGACATCCACGGACATTGCTGGATGCGTTCAAGAAGTGGATCAATTTATCCGGGCCTTGATGGACCACCAAGTTGTCCTCGGCCCTGACAGTCCGTTGAACGTCGAGGTGAGATGCATATGCTCCGTCCCCTCAAGTGTTGTTTGTGTCGAACCATCTGACGATGTGTGTTCCGCTGCGTAGTCTGCCCAGACGCTCAAGGCGTTGTTGCTGGAGATCGACAAGGGTCTCAACAGCTTCCCAGTGTCACGTACGGAAGGTTTCACTCAGGCAAGTCGTTATCAAGCCTCGGGATCCTCTCATCGCGATTGGTTCAGCAGCTGACATGTCATGCCCGAACATGAGCAGCCAGGGAGCTACATCTTCGAGTTTTTCCAGCAGTTCAACGTCAACTTCGAGACGTGTCCTCTCGTGCTCAGCATGATCGAACAGATTATCGAGAAGGCCAACGAAGGCAATGACGCACAGCGAGCGGCATCAAAGCTTGACACGCTGCTTTCGTTTTTGAGCACGATCTTTCGGGACAAGGAGAAGCATACTCAGGTTTTTATGGTGGTATCAGCCAAACCTACCACGCTAAACGAGTGGCTAACTACTTGTTGTGTGACGAGTAGTCGGCGAAGAACTATCGTGTGCACATTCAAGAAACGCAGGACAGGTAAAGTCACATCCTGTTCCACAGGTGTTGCTCCACTCTAGCAGATAGTTGATCGACATCTGTACTCCGTTGGCGCAGAACATCGGGCTCTGGGCGAGCCTTCAGCGCTATGCGGAAGAACAAGTCTTCGATCCGTGTATTCAACTACTGGTGCTTTCACCCCGGTGTGGCATTCCAAGAGATTTGTGCCAACAACGTCTACAATGTCATCCTCACCAGGTAAGTGCGTTATCGTGTGCACACTGTACTGCAAGACGACACCAACTGATCCATTCATTATGATCGCTAGTGGCACGCTGTCTCCCCTGGAGACGACGATCAAGGAGCTCGGCATCGAGTTTCCGGTTCGACTTGAAAACAGTCACGTCATCGACGCCAACCAAGTTTGGGTTGGTGTGGTAGGCACTGGTGTCACTGGGAAGAAGCTGAACTCTAGCTACGCCACACGATCGACAGACGAGTACCAGCTCGAGCTTGGCAATACGATTGTTAACTTCACCCGGCTGGTCCCGAAGGGCTTGCTGGTGTTTTTTCCGTCGTACACCAACCTCGAGCAAAGCATCGAGAGGTGGCAACGTCCCGGAGAAGGAGAATCGAAGGCTTCGATTTGGGACCGGATCCTCCAGCAAAAGCAGGCGTTCGTAGAGCCACGAGGGCGGTTGGACTTCAAAGCGGTCGTCGACGAGTATCACGAGGCGATCACGGACAACCCGAATGGTGCTGTGTTCTTTGCTGTCTGCCGTGGAAAGGTGAGGAGCACTCGACGGAGATGCATGTATGCTTTCTTGCTTGGAGTGCGCCTAACTCACGGGCATTTGTTCCAGGTCAGCGAAGGTATCGACTTCTCCAACGACAAAGGCCGTGCTGTCATTATCACGGGTCTCCCTTTTCCGCCAACCAGAGACCAAAAGATCATTCTGAAGAAAAGGATCCTGGATGAGGCCGTCATTCCTCCTGGGCAACTCGTACGTCTGCGTTGCTGCTCAGTTGTCCCGTCTCCCTCGATTAAGCGCATCTAACTTTCTTGCTTGTTGCAGAAACTGACTGGGAACCAGTGGTACATCCAACAAGCTGCACGAGCTGTCAACCAAGCTATTGGTCGTGTCATTCGGCACCGACACGATTACGGAGCCATCATCCTATGCGATGAGCGGTTTGCGTATCAGCAGCAGCAGAATTGCCTCTCCAAGTGGTTGCAGCCCTTCTGCTTTACGTGCAGGTCCTATGGTGAGCATCCCAGCGAACTGCGGAGTCATGCCATCGCAGCAAATCAAACTGACATTGCCGATGTCCGCGATATAGGCGAGGCGCACTTGGGGCTTACTCGGTTTTTCAAGGCGAACAAGAGCAACGCCATCACGCTGCCGATCACCTCGAAGCCAGCGAAATTGATCGGTCTGTCGAAGAAATTTGTCTCTCCGGTAATCCGTGAGATGCCGGCGCCGATCACTGGAGCAGCACAAGCGTCTGCGCTACAGCTGATAGGCACGGATACGACGGCAATTGGCGACGGCCAGTCGTACGTGGACCCTGGCTTGCTCCGGCGCGCAAACACCAGCATCGATCACCCCGGTATGTGCGCTGAGGCACTGCCACTCTCGATCTAACAAGTTCTAACCTTGTTGATGTCTTTGCAGTTCCCGCGACAAATCAAACAGTTATATTGCCCAGACGTGAAGAGAAGCCGATTCAGCGAAAGCGAACGCTCGGCTCGATGCTGTCTGCCAACGTGGCGATCGTTGATACAACGGCGTCCATCGCACGTCCGTTTGTCGCCCCAAAGACTCGGCCGTCAAGCTTCGGGACTCCGTCTGACACTTCTGGGAGGCTCAATGAGCCAAACGATGCGTTTGAGCAACCACTTCCGTCAAGCAACGCGCGTGATAAGGTCCCGGTTGGGGCTTTTCCTGCAGTTGCACGGCGAGTCCTGTCAGCTCCTGAAGTCTCCCAGCTGTACGCATTCGTTCGCCAGTTGCACGATGGACAAGACGTTGATGCGGCGCTCGATGCGATCTGCAACTTGCTCCAACGTCCAAAGTGCCAAGAGCTGATTGATCTGATGCCCAAAGTTCTGGGTGGAGCGATCTCCGGCCGATTCATTGACACAGCCAAAGCTCGCGGCCTCCACGTGTCAGCCTCGTCCGAGCAAGCCGAAGTGGCCGCTCCCCGTTCGTCATCTGGGATATCGTCTTTCTTCGCAAAGCTCCAACAGTCCAAGCGAAGACGACAACACAACCCGGGCTCAAGTGCGGCGGCGGCCGTTATCAAGGATCCCCAGTGCTCGGTTTGCTACGAGATCACTCGAAAGGCGTACGCGTCGAAGTGCGGCCACATCTGCTGCATGACCTGCTGGAAAAAGGTGCGTTGGCGAAGGAGAGAACTGCCGCGGGTGATATCGTCGGAAAGTGGATTTGTTCGGCCCTGCCATGATGCTGACCGATTGAATGTGTTTGTGTTGCCGGGATTCAGATGGAGAGAGATGGGTTCACATCGTGCCCGCTGTGCAAGGTGCCAGTGAAGCTCGACCAGCTGAGCTTGATCCGAGCGGCGAGGAACGACTCCTCTGACCAGTGAGAGCGCAGCTAATCAAGGCGAATTTCCTGGGTCTTTTCTAGCTGTTCGGATCGGTAAGTAAAAAAACGACGAATGTTGTCAATGGGATCGTGCCTGGCGGTGTGACGACATGCTCGGCAGGCAAGGCGGGCTGGTCGATCGCATGCCGCACAGTTCTCGGAGTGTGCTGCTTCGCTCACGCGCTGGTCAAAAGATACGCCTGAGTCGCTGGAAGGTTGCTGATCACTGACCATTCGAGATCCGTTTTCTGCTGGTGTTTGTCGTCGTTGATGTCATGTGCTGTTGCTGCTGCTCTAACGAAACGGATACGGAGCAGCGCAGCTTGTACCGGAACTTGGCGGTTGGCTCGGAGCTTGTACTTGCCGCGGCAGTTTGATTCAGGGGTGGAGCGCGCGAGAACACTCCAAGAGCAGTTGGGCGATATAAATAGCGGCGGCGTTGCGTGACGCCGCAAATCAACAGCCCGCTGCACATTTTCTCCGAGTGGGGAGGGGAAAACCAGTGCGAGTGCCAGACGAAGGCAATATGGTCGTTTCGGGACGTTTTCGCCGGCAAGTCAGCCGCTGCACGCCGTGTGCCATTCTCCTCGGTGCGACGAACCACCGTGCATCCGAAGCAATCACTTCTCGACTTCCGACACTCCAGTCTGGTCGCCCATCGCAGGGACTCGAGACCGGCACCCGACAAGTGGCGACGCGCTTGTCATGTTCTTCTCGAATGGGTACCTCGAAGCGGACCGGCGAGGAGCGTCGTGCTCGTCGGAGGAGAGCGATATCCTGCGGGAGCTGCTGATGGATGGTGAGTTCGCTTCTCCGCGCCAATTGGTTGCGACCCCCGTCAAGCAGCAAGGCAACGGCATCTCCTCCTCCTCCTCGCTGGGAAAACGCGCGCACATGGACATCTCGCTGCCTCCGATCTCCTTCGAGAGCTCGCCCCGGTTCACTCGCCTTCAGCCGCTGTCTGCGCGCACATGCGCGACATTCTCCCTGCCGGCGCAGTCGCCGCTGCCGGTCTCCATCATGAACACCATCGTGTCGCCGCCTCGCGTGTTCATCCAGGAGTTCGGACGACTCCCTCCCTTCTTTAGCGACAGCTCAGCGCCGTCCCCGCTGCACAGCATTATGGATCGTCATGGCACGTCCAAGTCGCTGCCGAAGACACCATCCTCTTCGGCCTCCATGCCGTTCCTCACGTCGTGCCTACCCCCACCGCCACTGCCGATGCTGTCGATGCCTCCGATCAAGAAGAAGCGCGTCGCACCATCACACGGAGGCTCTGCGCCGGCGACCAGTGGATCTGCCGACAGGAAGCAGCTTCGTTGTTCATACCCGGATTGCCCCAACCTTCGCCGCTCCGCTGGATTCTGCAACCGACACAGCGGCAAGGTCTGCAGCATGGAGGGCTGCAACAAGTCGGCGCTCAGTCGCGGCAAGTGTCCGGAGCACGGAGGCGGCTCGCGCTGTAAGAAGGAGGGCTGCTCCAAGTTCGCGCAGACCAGGGGGCTCTGCAAGTCCCATGGAGGCGGCCGGCAGTGCAGAGTCAGTGGCTGCGCCAAGAACGCGCACCAGAATCGGCTCTGTCGCTCTCATGGCGGCGGCAAGCGCTGCGACTTCCACGGGTGTCCCAAGTGGGCACAACGCTCTGGGTACTGCTGTGCACACACCAAACTTGGCAAGGGCTCGGCGAGTGCTGCTTCGCCTCCGAATGGGCTGCTATCCCAGGTCGCACCAGTCCTTCCGTTGTCGTCGCCACTTCCATCTCTCAGCTGCCCACCGCCAGCCGCGTCTCCGACACTTCTCTCCCCACATCGTCTGCTGTCACTGCTGCCGTGAAGCTCTCAGACGAACGAGACCACCCCACACACACACACGCGCGCACGCGACGTGTCCGCTAGCAGAGTGTGTCCGTCGGAGCCCCAGGCGACTGCAGCCAATCCCCCGACGCCCCGCCAGAGCAGTCCACTCCCAGCGAGTTCGACACGTATATCAATCTCAAGAAGTCTAGAATGTATAGCGATGGAAGATGCTGCATGCCTGCTGGTCCATGACTGGATGTACAAAATCGATTAGAGCGCACAGGCCGATTGAGATCAACCAGTTCAGGACAAACCAGCATTCTCCATGGTTCACCCAACCGAGATGTACATGCTGCGCGCGGCCTTCCGTCCACCAAGCCCAGACAACAGTGGGGGATCTACACCGAGGTGATCACGCCGCGCTCGACCAGGTCGGGGACCTCCGCAGCGAGCCAAGGCGCGAGCTGACAGCGGATCGGCAGAGGTGAGTCGTGAGCAAACTCCAACGGTGACTGCACGGCGGGCGATGCATCGTACCCCGAGCGCGAGTGCGTGCGCAATGCCGAAGCGAGGCACGTTCTTCTGCCAAAGCGGCGCGAAGTGGATGGTCAGGCAGATTTTGCCGCCGCTGCACACACCCGGCGAGCGACAAGTGAGAGGGTTGAAGTAAGTCAATCACACCGCCAAGCCCACTGGTTGCATGCAGTACGCACCGGTACATCTTGGACGTCTTGCCCTCGAGCTCCGGGATGCACAGCTCCGGGTT
>JAADYF010000786.1:0-13651 GCA_023338175.1 Phytopythium delawarense | reverse complement strand
GGGGGGGGGGGGGCAAGGGAAGCTAAGCTATGCAATTTGCGGCGGGAACTCGCGTTCTGCTCCGTCCAGTCTCAATTACCTTTGCGTCGTTGTCTGGGTTGACTGGACGGGTCTTCTGTGTCTTGCATGCCAACGACGTTCCGAACCTGTGCCGTGCAACTCGTGCGGCAACACCGTCAATCCTACCAGCGCTGGCCACTCGGGACTGCCGGGCGTCCACCGTCGCGGAAGTGAGCGTCGCCGCTGCGGAACGAACCGCCGTCCCCTCCAGGACGACGGTCCTCCCAGCGCGAGCTCGGCCTCGGGCGGTCCGCTGCGCTGAACGGCGGTCCGGGGCGCTGCGCGAACGGCGCGCTGCTGCTCTCACCGCGCGGGAAGGAGCTCGGGGCCGGGCGAGGCGCGCGCGAAGGCGGCGCAACCAACGCCTTCATCTTGAAGAACTGCAGCGCTTGCGACAGCGTCGGCAGGATGGAGGACTCGATGCGGCCGAAGAAGCGGAAGCCAGCGGGCTTGACCTCCAGGTGGCAACTGTGCGGCGTCTCGCGGGCGATGAACGTGATCGAGAAGCACCCGGGGAACTTGTTGTACAGGTGGATCGCATACGGGATGCGTGACGGGTGCTCCTTCTTCTGCTTGATCAGGTCCTCTTGCACCTCCTCCAGCGTCGCCTTCGAAAAGTACTTGTACCGCACCACGTCGTCCACGAGCGAGTTCATCGGGTCGACGAAGCGAGCAACCAGCTCGTCAATGTTCTCGTACGTCTCCTCCTTGATGACCAGCCTCTGGCCCAGCCGAGCCTCAGAGGGCTTGTCCTTCTCGAGGATGTCGAAGTGGCGGTATACGCCATCGAGCACCTTCCACGTGAGCGTGAGATGGTCAGTGCCCAGCGTACTCGGGCGAATGACAACCTCGCCAACCGGCTGCTCGCGGAGGAACTGCATCGCGTTCTGACAATTGATGTTGCGGAAGACCGGGTGCGCGATCTGCCGTTTCTTTCGTCGAGACGGAACGCCAGGACCCCGTGTGGCCGGAGCAAACGTCATCGGCTTTTCGTCCTCAGCCGGCGGCTCGTTGATCAAGCGATCGGCACGATCAGCACTGTCCAGCTCGACACGACGGGTATCCGTGTAGCTCGGGAACAGGTGCGGGTTGAAGCACATCATCATGTTGATGATCGACTTGCGATCGCAGCCCAGCTGAAGCTCGTAACGCCCGTCACGGTCCTGAACAATGTTCAGAATCTTGGCGTTCACCGTGATCCCCTTGGGGAAGCTCTGCGGACGGACATCAGCCAAGTAGTCCGGTAGATGCTGTCGGTGCAGGCTCGCACGAATACCGTTCTGGAGTCGGACGCGGACAAAGTCTTCGCCAGACATGTGCAACAGCGTGCACGGAACGATCATGCCAAGACGCAGCGTCTCCTTGGTTTCACCGTTGAGCAAGAAGAACAGCTCCTCGTCCTTCGGGTCCTGGTACTTTTCGCGCTTGTCAAAGTACGGATAACGCAGCTCACGCTTGATGTACTCCAGGGTCAGCAACTTCGGGCCCTTCTTCTGGAGCTCGAGGCGGCCAGCGTACGCGTTCAGGTCCAGCTCCGAAAGAAGATCCTGGATCTCAGCATCACCCAAGCGCTTGTTCGGCGGGCCATTCCGGCTGCGAATCGCGGACGCGGACTGATACATCGTGTCCTCCACCGCGTACGAGTAATGGTTCGGGTCATACATGTCGATGGTCGAGTTGTTGTTCGCGTCACCGCAAATCTTGACCGCCATGTAGTAACTCTCCGGGTGAATACGCGTGTCGTCCAGCGGGTTGAGCGGAGCCTCCCGAAGCGCGTCGCGCTCACGGATACGGATGAAGCCAGCACAGTTGCGGTACACAATCTTTCCCAGGAACCCATTCGACAGCAGCTCTTGGCGACGCTCGATGTAACTCTTTGCCCGAACCTTCTCGAGCACTGAGGCGGCCTTGATCGGCCCCAAACCGCAAATGAACTGCAGCTGGTAGGATGTGTGCTTGTGGTTCGCCAGCAAGTTGATGTCGACGCCGTATTTGTTGATCACTCGGACGAAGACGCGGTCGTACTCCTTCAGCAGCATGTCCTTCACCAGCGAGTGCTGCATCATGTCCACATTCAGGTACAGGAGCTCGCGTCCGCGAGTCGGCTCGTCCAATGGAACGTTGCCCCACATCGCGCACAACTCCGAGGCTGGGTTTCTGAGGTAACGACCCAATCCGACGGCAGCGCGAACCGACTCAGACTCCTCAGGGAACTCTTGTTCCGCACGCTTGGATCGGCTGTACATGCTTGGCACATCGTCCTTCAAGAAGACAATGTCGATGTAGTCCTGCCCATCGCCATTCCCGAAGCGAGAGGCGTCGTGGCGCCCGAGCTGCTTTCGTGCCTCGTCAACCACCGCCCCCATATCCATACACTTCATGCCAGCCGAGACGTTGATGACCACGACATGCGTCTTCGAGTGCTCTGTCAGGAACTGAAGCAAAGTCGCCGACAGACTCTGGATGTACTTGACCTCACGCTTGCAGTAAGCCTCTGTTTTGTCGATCATCTCGCCATTTTCGTCGAGAGCAACAATGTGCGCGATCGAGTCCCGCGAGTTGTCGACCCAGATCGACACGATGCATGGGTCCACTGCGTCTGCCGACTCGTACGGCCGAACGGATAAGCGCGACTTGAGAGACGCACCGCAGCGCTTCACGACTACCTCGCGAGATGCCACAAGGAGGTCGCGCTTCAGGTCATTCTCAAACGACGGGATCATGAGGCTGTTGACGGCTTCTTCGAGGATTTGGTGGCGTTGCGTCTGCCACTCTTCGTCCGCATCGCTGCTGGAAAGCAGGAAAATCGGCTCCATCGGGTCGATCAAATCTTGCGCCTTCTCATTCACGACCGAGATCGTCAAGAGCCCTTCCTTCTCGGCGCGTGTCAGACGAAGCCAGAGATCACCACTTTTGAAGATCTCCAAAACTGGCATGCGCGAGATGTACTGCAGGCCGTGGCAGTAGTGGAACTCATCAATCTCATCTCGCCCCTTCGCAGTTGCTTCTGTGTAGAGCATAGCTGTTTGGCGGTACAGCTCCCGAATGCACTTGCGGACATTGGGTTCTGCTGCAATCTTGCACGCGGCGATGTGGCGCGCACCTTTCATGACGTCATCGACAGTTGGGAACTCCTTCGCAACGTAGTTCTCGCCGAAGACGCCTGGGCTTTCCTCTGGCGTGGGGATATGCCGCAGCGCTTCATCGTGCTCGACACCAGCCAGAATGCCACCAAGCACCGAGGCACTCATAGTGAACGCCATGGAGAGCGGGCGAAGACCAGCCTTCATGCAAATCTGGTAGAAGTTGCGACGGACAGGGCGGCGGAATTTGCGGTCCAAGTCCCCCTTCTCCTGGCCAGTCGAGTCCTGGGCATCCAGCGCGAAGAACTCCGACAGGTCCTTGTACACCTTCTCGTCCGGAGTATCACACAGGCGCTGGTAGCACTCGCGCACGAACCTCGACTCGTTCACACCGGCGGTGTCGACTGCCTTTTGCAAGCCACTCTGGAATGACTTCTTCTTCCGGTCCAGCTTGTCCCACTTCAGGTCCAAGTCCAAGATCTCGTAGAGGTTGTCCGTGTGTAGTCCAGCTGGTTTCCACCATTCCTTGTAGTACCGCTGGACGAACGCCGGCTCCAGCTTCTCTTCGTGGTAGAAGCGCAAGACCGTGTCGATCGCCGACACAATCTCGCCCCGCGAGGCCGCATTTGCACGGTGCCCATTTCGCTCAAGGCTCTTGATTACAAAGTCGCAGATCCACTCCGACTCCTCGGCGCGATCTTCCGCATCCGGGATGGTTCGGCGCTTGAAAAGATGCTGGTAGCGCTCCGGCATGTCTTTTTCGCGAACGGCCACAATGTCGGACGTCATCATGTGCTCCTTCAGCACGCTCGGCTCGAACTTCTCGAGTAAAAGCGCCTTTTTGGACTTCGGAGCTGCTGCTTCAGCTGCTGCCCCACTTGTCGCCTCCAAGAAGCCGTCCATGTCGCCAAACAGCTCCTCTGCTTCGCCCATCTGGTAGACTGACGGGCCTTGCATGGATGCAGGTAGAGGCTCCTGCCGGCGCCGCCGGCGGGGGGCCTGGCCTTCCCGGCCCTCTTCGTCATCGTCGACGATGAACTCGTCAATGTCGTCGGACTCGTATTCGTCGTTGCCCAGGTAGTTGTTGTTGTTGCGTGCGGGCGCTGCATCTTCCTCCTCCTCCTCGTCGGAGTCGCCAAACATGCGGTAGCTAAGCTCGCGCGACATGAGCCCCGAGTCGCCGTTGTCCTTGCGTTTGCGCGCCGGGCGTTCCATGTCCTCGTCCTCGCTGTCGCTGCGCGCCGGGCCGGCGTCCATGCCAAGGTTCTCGCGCACCAGCATGAGGTCGTCGTCATCGATCTCCTCTACCTTCTGTTTGAGACGCTTCAGCTTCTTCTCCTTCTTGCGTCGGCGCCGACGGTGGCGAGCTGTGTGCATCGCGGACCGAAGCGTTCGTGTCAGTATCCGCCCCAGGCCCATGGAAGTACGCACAACCGCATAGAAGAGAAGCCCGCGTCTGTTTACCGTTGTCGTCGTCGGAATCCCCTTCGTCATCCCCATCGTCGACAACGAACCCGTCGTTCTCGTACTCGTTGCGGTCTTCTCCGTCATCGTCGTCGTCGTCGTCGTCGTCGTCCGACGCGCCACCTTCACCGTCGTCGCTCTCCGACGCCATGTCCTCGATGAAAGCCGACTTGGGCTTCTGCACAGTTTTCCAAGGCGGCGCGCGCCGGTCAGCGAACTCTGGATGCGTCAGTGTTCGCACTATCTGGCACCCCCACCTTTTCGCTCTCGCTGTCCTCGTCGCTGGAGCCGGCGACGACCTTTGACTTCTTGGACTTCTTGGCCTTGCCCTTCTTCTTCGAGGCGCTCATCTTGCGTTTCTTGCCGCCCTCCTTCTTGACCTTCGCCTTGCTGTCGGCGCCCGAATCCGAGTCCGACACGGTGGGCGACGCCCCGCCGAAGAGTTCATCTGTGCGGCGGCAGCAACAAGCAGCGCGTAAGAACCCGAGCGCTCGCCCCGCAGACGCCCCGAGAGCCCGCACCGTCCGACGACGTCATGGCTGCGTCCTGCCCCTAGATGAAACGAAACAGCCGCCGCAGTCCTCCTGGAAGGAATGGCGCGCCACCACTGGACCGGAGGCGTCGCGAGGGGGGAGGGAGGGGGGGAGCGGAGGGCGACGAGCCTGGTGGCGTCCTCTCCTTCCTTCCGGTGGCGTGGAGCGTCCTCCGCTGCTGCTGTTGCTGCTGCTGCTGCTGCTGTTGCTGGCTGCTGCTTGGCTCGACCGACCGATCGCGCTGTGCCCCGCCACCACGCAGTGCGCAGTGCGGTTATGCCGGCGTACTTTCCCAGTTCCATACAAACGCCAAGAGGCAGGGAAAAATCCCCCCCCCCTTCCAGAGAGGCGTTATAAAAACCTGCTCCCTTGCCAAGGACTGGATCACGGACGAGTCGACCCAGAAACATACCATACAAAAGCAAACATGTAATCGCTGGTGTTGCTCGTCTGCTCTGCTCCAAGGCGACCAGTCAGCTGGGTGTCCAAGGTATCGATTATGGCCAATCCAAATGCGTTTGACTGTCTACAAAAACGTATGCAGGATGAAAGGTATTATACGTTGGAATTGTCAACAAATATTATTTCAAATATAAATGCATAATATTGATTGGTAATTAATTCGTTTAAATATGTTCCAAGAAATATATTCAAATGTATGTAAACAATAAAATGGTTTTGTGCTTTTTTAGGGGCCGAGTCCATGGACTGTACGCAAAAGTCAGGCCAAGGGGCCAAAATCGGGCCTCTAGTCCATGGACTGACCTGTCATCGCGTATGCTGTGGCAAGCAGGATGCTTGCTGATTGGCTGAAAGGCCGGTTTAAGTTCGTATCAGTCCATGGATTTGGCCTTTCTCTCGTGCACGACGGTTTCAACGATGGATTTGAATCGAATGTACGAGGTTCCTGTGAAAACGATACGCACTTGTTTCGACAGGTCGACTCAGTTTACTGTATCTTTCTACCTGCGATAATACGTGGTTGTGGAATGGACCCTCGCGTGAGGCGTTCCTGCACCTCGACATCTATGGAGTTCTCAAATATCGTCGATAAGAGGTCGGAGGCTCCATACAAACATCAATTCGACCGACTGAACATCTCGGTCACCCATGTTGTTGTTGACGTTGTAATGCGCCAGGACCTGGCGCTCCTGGTGTCCATGTGCCATGGAGGAGGTCCTTGGAGGCCAAGGAGATCAAGGAGGAGGAGGATACGAAGCTTGGAGCCGCGCCGCTGCCGCCGCATTGATCGCCGAGCAATTGCAATGGGGAAGGTGGTCGTCGAATCCCTGTAAAACAAAAGGTCACTGCGAGGAAAAAGTTCAATGCCCTCCCAAGGGACGCAAGCCCGCGATATTTCAATCGCTCCGATCCGAGCAAGAAGATACCACAGGTCACGAGGATGACGACGACCATGCGCGGCGCGGTCTGGCGCGCGCTCGTGGCGCTCTCCATGGTCACGCTTTATGCCGGTGCGTACGCCGCCGCGAATTGTTGGCCCCGGTGACATGCACTCGGCTGAGTGCTAGTGTTCTGCCTGCCAGCTGGGGAGAGCGCGACGCCACAGCTGCTGTGGAGCACGAGCCCAATGAGCGCGGCGACGCTGGCGGCGCCGGACGAGACGTGGCTGGACGTCCCGGACACGAGCGTGACGGTCGAGCTGCCCAACGAGGCGGTGGTGGTCGTCTCGTACGACGTCTCGGTCCTGCACGTCGACAGCATCCTAACAGACGCAGCGTCGACGCTGGACGACGTAGGGGAACTGTCGTTCCGCATCGAGGTGGATGGCACGCCGTACCGCCAGTCGGCCACGACGGTCGATGACCGCGACCCGCTGGTGACCGTCGCCAGCGGCCACCTCATCTTGGAGATACCTGGAGGACAGCACCTTGTGTCTCTGCAGTGGCGAAAGCGCGGGACACGCGTCCAGCAGTGGGTCGTGTCGAGCGACATCCTCGACGGCTTCGCAGGCGGACGCCACCTGTTTGTCTCCGCGCAGCATCGCTTCTTGTGGCACGCCCAGCCACTCACCTCGGCGACCATCGAGTCGACGGCGGTCTGGGAAGTCGTTCCGGACATGACGCTCGCGTTTCGCCTGCCCGAAGTGGCGTCGGTGCGATTTTTCTATCAGCTTCCAGCCCGCCCAGAGTTTGTCCAGTACTCTCGAGGTGAGTTCCCTCGACTCGCCGTGCGTATCCTATGCGCGCAAAGATGGCCGACGGCTGACTTCGTTATCCAATGCTGAATAATCAATCGTCGATCAGATACAGCCGCGTATGACGAAATCGAGGTAGTACTCGAGGTGAACGGCCTCCGCTACCGTGAAACCGGTTCCTACGGCATGGTTGAAAGCGAGAAGCAGTCACCTGTTCAGTTGCAAGGAAGCGTCGTAATGGACCTCGTCCCTGGCGAGTATAGCGCCGTGTTGTACTGGAGGCGTATCCTGGGCTCTACACGCCCATGGTACTCGGCAACCTCGTCGCTCGACGGATTTGCAATGGGTCGAGTGTTGGCAGCGGTTGGAGAATGGGAGGTTGAACGGATCTCCGTGTACAGTTTGAAGCAGTACGAGGCAGCGCCAGTTGGCCAATGGTCGGACGTCGGCGACTCAGTGCTGCAATTCACGCTGCCAAAGGCGACATCAGTCGCTCTGAGCTACAACCTTCCACTTTCGCAAAGTGACAACCCACAGTTTAGCACGTGGTCAGCAGATTCTTGGGGGCGAGTACAAGTCCGATTAGTCATCGATGGGGTCGCGTACCGACACTTGTCTTCATTCGTCGACGGGTCTGTTCGTGGGATCAAGAACGCCAAAGCCACAATGGTGCTCCCGTTGGCTGCTGGCAGCCACACTGCGCGGCTCCAATGGGAAAATGTGGACGGGAGCAAGTGGACGTCCGTCAGCTTTGTCACGGATGCCGCCTCATCCTACGCATCGGTGTTTCTCACAATCAGCACATGGAACAATGACCCTCGAATAGTAGCTCCAAGCGAAATGTTGGGATTCGAAGACGAAGCACTCAGCATCGACAACATCGCTGTTCGAGACACCCAACTCGCTATGGAGCTCGACTACGCTGTAACAGTGCAGCTCTCTGTCCAGCACGGTTGGTTCACTCTCGAATCGACCCCCGGAATTACGTTTGCGTCCGGAAATGGTGAGCGAGACGAGTATTTGCTCTTCAGTGGGTCGCTGAGCAGCGTGAATGTGTTCCTGTCCACCTTGACATATAACGGGTTTCTGAACTGGTATGGAATCGATACGTTGAAGCTGAAAGTCACCGACCAAGGAAGCACTGGGTTCAGCGCGACGGCAGTTGACGAGAAAACGATTCGATTGAGTATCGCTTCAGTCAATGATCCGCCCCAACTAGCAGTTCCGGCAATCCAACTTGTACAAGAAAACGAAGAAACCAGCATATTTGGTGTGACGATTCTAGATGCGGATGTGCTTTCACGAGCCACTGCATCTTCTGCAACCTTTGAAGTCGAGTTGCACGTTCTGGCAGGCACTTTATCGCTTCCGGTCACGGACGGGCTTCGCTTTGTCGAAGGCACGGGGATTGATGATCAGTTTCTGTGGTTCAGTGGCGACTTGTTCAGTTGCAACGCTGCTCTCTTTGAAATTCGCTACAAACCAGACAAAGACTTCAATGAGATGCTCCACCCAGACAGCCTCGGAATCCGCGTTCGAGATATCAACTACCGAGACTCTACTGTGACAGAGGTGTTTGACGCCATCTCAATAAGCGTTCAGGCTGTTGACGATGTCGTCCGGATTCTCCCATCTAACGCCTTTGCGAGCGCTCTCAGAGGATATGTCATCAAGGCGTCCGTTGGGGTCGCAAATACCGATATTGTCCACCTGGGTTTCAGCGTAATGTCCGCACAAGGGCGACTTCAGCTGTCTCAATCGATGGTGACGTTACCAGCAACAGTAACCAAGACGCCAAGAGACAACAGCCCAACATCACACTTGGTGCTAAGTGGTCCAGTGGAGGATATCACCGCTGTCGCGAATGCTGTCATCTATACGCGGATGCCAGCATATTCAGGGTACGACGTTGTGTTTATCACTCTGAGCTATAGCTCCAATTTCCTGGTAGCAGACAACTCTTCGGTCATCTTGGGCTTCGGTACCAAGGAGTCGCGCAGTTTAGCCGTTTCTTCAGCCACACCGTCGCATGGCTCTTCCGACGGAGGTACAAAGGTCGTCATCGTGGGACAAGGGTTCTCCAGCTCGAGGGTCTCCGATCATTGGTGCCAATTTGGGTTCAACTCACTTGCTGCTGCCACCGTCACCTCGGATACGTTGTTGACATGTGTTACCCCAGCAAACAACGGCGGTGGCTCAAGTTCTCGAAGGGAAAGCACCTTCGTGATGGTAACGAACGGGTATGGCGACTATTCAAACCCGGTGCCGTATACCTACTTGAACAGTTGGGACATTGCTGTGATTTCTCCGTCGTCAGGGTCAAAGGAAGGGCTTGGTCGAGTCGCAATCACAGGCAACACATTTCCGAGTGAGGGGAGCATCACGTGCCTATTCGGTGGCTCAGAGTCAAGAGGCTGGTTCGTCTCTTCTTCCCGAATCGAGTGCGACGTACCAGAGTGCAGCGGAGCTGCCGGCGCAGTTTCATTCGCGCTCGCAATCGGGGGTAAGCAATCAGCCAGCAACCTGACCTATACTTATGCAGGTACCCATTATCCATGCGTACCAAAATCCATCGGCTGTGCTGGTAAACTAACGATATTTCTCGACAGAACGACCTGTTCTCCTTCAAATGACCCCGACAAGCGGATCTAGCATTGGCGGAACAGCTATCCGATTCACGGGGGATCATTTCTCACTATCATCGCTGGCAACATGCGTCTTCAATGAGACGATTGTTACCATCGCCAAAGTCGAGTCATCTCGAAGCGCAGCGTGCTTGTCTCCACAAATCCAAGGACTCAACGCCACTGACGTGGTCCGTCTCAATGTTCAGCTTGCATTCGGCGATGCTCGTTATGCTTCACCGGAACCCTTTTCAGTGTTTGGTAAGGCTTGAGCGCATATTCATCAGAGCCAGCTCACTTGACTAATCTATTTGCGCTTGTATCATGGACAGCCGCACCGAAGATACATTCAGTGACACCACCCTACATCACTGGAGAGGGCGAGAGACTCGTTGTGTTGGGGTCAGGCCTCTCCAGCTTGAAAGCGATTGCTTGCCTATTTGATACCGGAGATGCAGCACTCAAGATGGGACGAGGCATCTCATTGAACACCAGTGCAGTCGCATGTGTCGTTCCAAAGCTGCAAGCTCGTGGTCGATGGGTTGCGCTATCGATCTCCTCAGGCGATGCCCTGGAACCGACAGCAGTAAGTCGTTGTGCGGCCTCGTCATTTCAGATTCGATACTCTCCACTACCAAGCATTATCTCTGTTGAGCCACTCGTGATATCCAGCATCGGGTTCACTACTCTGGAGGTAGTTGGCTACGATCTCGCCTCTCCGTATAACTTGATCTGCAACTTTCCGGGCCACGGTGCAATGCCGTTATCTGCGCTGTCCCCAAATGTGGGCACGTGCTCGACCCCGATATTCAGTCAAGACGTGGCAGCTGATTCGCGGATGCTGATTATTGAAGCAGTATCGTCAGTTCGCAGAGTGCTCGCCACGTTTGAGTTGCAAGTCGTCAACCCCCCTGCTGTTGTAGCAATCACGCCGTCAATTGGGCTATCAATACGATCGACAATTCTACAGGTGTCAACGGACACTGATTCCCTGCTGGATATCCCACAGCAATGGAGCCTTTTCTGTGACATCGGTTTTTCGCGGGTTCCGGCGTTTGCAGTGAACAAGTCTGTTGTGAGGTGTACTGCTCCTCCATCGCCGATTAGCTGGTCCGTTCCGGTGACAGTCGGTCTTATTAACTCCGCACTCTCAAGAGCAGTTGGTACAGCGTACTTCACGTACTCTGCACCAATTAAGCTGCTATCACTGCTACCTGGCGGGAGTGCAGTTGGTGGAGGGCAAGTCGTGCAGGTTTTCACCGAAAAGTTCGTTCATCAGCGATTATACTGCGCTTTCGATTCAACTTTGGTATCTGCCGAACTTGCTGGAAATAAATCGCTGGCGTGTCAAGCTCCAGCGCACCCAGACGGATTTGTGTCGTTACAACTTGCCAACCAGGATGGGCAGATCATATCAGCGAACGCGTTGGTGTTCGAGTATATGCGCGAGACGGGTAACATCCTTGTATTCCCCTCGACTGGGATAATCCACAAGTCAACAAGACTCGCAATTAGATCCCAGAGGCTCGCAAACGACATGAAAGCGCGTTGCATTTTCAAGCAGACACGTGCGTCTGGGACCGTTTTCGTAGCTGAATCTACGGCGTCGGTTTTACTGGCGAACTGGTGCGAATGCTCTGTTCCAGACAAGCTTGAATCCCCCGCAGAGGTGCTGTTGTCTGTGCTTGCCGGAAACATACCACTCGTCGATGAAAAGAGCATGCAGTATACGGATGATATGATCATACAGTCTGTGGCTCCCCGAGTTGGGACAATCTGTGGAGGCACGCCAGTTCGCTTTCGTGTAGAGCCGTTGATGCTTCAAGGCAACTACTCGTGCATGTTCGGAGCGACTATTGCACTCTCGCCACGCATTTCGATCAACAAATCTGAAATTGAGTGCATCGCTCCGGTGGCCGAGTCGCCGGGGGTAGTGAAAGTGTCAGCGAGCGTCAATGGCGTTGACTACTTTTCCCCGGCAAACGAAAGCATGGACACCTTTCGTTATGTCGAAGAACCTTCCGCTTTTCATTACACCCCCCATGTCGGTGCAGTCGGTGGTGGCACAAACCTTCAAATCATTGGCGATGGATTCGACAAAGACGTCCCCTTGTGGTGTGTGTTTGGAGATGACACTCGGGACAAAGCGCTGTGGATCAACTCAACTGCAATCAGCTGTGGCGTACCACAAAGCGACTTTACCATTGGATTCGTGACTATAAGCTTGTGCGACCAAGACAACGCTTTCTGCCAAGCTCTCGATCCGCCGTTCAGGTTTATCAGCACACTGACCGAAATTGATGCTCTGCCGTCCATGCTGCCAAGAAACTTCGACGGGGTGATTCGAGTGTGGGGATCGCGGTTGCCTTTTTCGCAAGAATGGGTGTGTCGGATTGATTCAGCCACCAGCTCATCCGTATTTGATGCAACGTGGGTATCTAGCACATCAATTTTGTGCTCGGTGTCACTGGCTGACCTGCCACGCGTGGATATAATGAAAGTGACTATCAGCCCAAATGGGCAGGAATGGAGTCAACCCAAGACCGTTGCCGTGACTCCGGCTTTGATGGTGAGCTCTGGATTTCCAGCGCTCGTTTCCTGTGTAAACACTCCAGTAGTCGAGCTCAACGGGGAAGGCTTCTCATTAATGACAGACCTAGCATGCGTATTCGACAGGACGCCGGTGCCTGCCGAGGTCATCAACGAAACCACTATTCGATGCCGAGTCCCTGAACTTCCCCCTAACTCCAGTGTACGGTTGACTGTGTCTGCCTTCGGTGACTTCGAGGCAGATGGCTCCATGACTGTGCAATGCGTCCCGCCATTACTTCTTGAGCAAGCTTCACCCGCGCGCTCATGGATATCTGGTGGCACAAAAATCACATTAAAAGCAAATCTGCGGGTCGCACCGGCTCAGAGCAGCATTCGGTGCTGCTTTGATCGATCCTCATGCGTGATGGGTTTCATCGTGGATCACGCCATAATTGAATGCCTGACTCCAGCGTCGACCGGAGGTGCATCCACTGTGATGGTTTCGGTTGGAAGTACAACCCTTGGCTGGGTGAACTCAACGGAAGTGCCGTTTGAGTTTGTGGTTGCGCCAGCTGTACACAACGTTTACCCCCAGAGGCTGGTTGTATTTTCCGGGACGTCAATAGCGATTTCTGGTGCCCATTTCGAGGGTTTGCAAGACCCAGAGTGCGTTTTGCGGATTGGCAGCGACGACTATGTACTTCGGGCACGGTGGCAGTCGGATCAGTTGCTTTTGTGCGACAGTGCTGAGAGTAACTTCATCTCGACCATCTTCCAGCCAATGGTTGCTCAAGTTCTTATTCGAGCGAACGACATCGGCCATATTGACACCGGCTTCAATGTGACCCTAACTTTACCATCAGAGCTCCGCGGCGTAAATGTCGTCACAGATAGTGAAGACCACACTGAGCAGTATCTATCACTCGATGGCTTCGATTTCGACGCAGAAATCCCTTCTCTTTGTCGGTTCGACGTATCTGGCCAACTGATCACTTCCCAGGCCCACATGATCAACGAGACGCGCGCGATTTGCTCTCTTCCCCGAATATCGAGGTTCTCCAGCGAAAACGCTCGGGTTAGTCTTTGGATGAATGGCGTCGGGGAAGTTGACAACGGTGGTAGTATGTTCGAGATCCGGCTCCCGGATTTGAACCTAGCTGAATCATGGAGTCTATACCCTAATACTGGCTCTTTTCGTGG
>JAADYF010000785.1:0-13654 GCA_023338175.1 Phytopythium delawarense | reverse complement strand
CGAGCCGAGCCGCTGCTTCCCGAGCCCCATGAGCGACGACGGCGGCCGCTCCGACCCGCCGGCGCCGCCTCCGCCTCCTGCTGCCAACGCGTTGGGCGGCGGCGCGGGAGGAGGCGACGCGCCGGACGACGCGCCGACGGCCCAGGAAACGCATGCGCCGGCCCCCGCGGACGACCTGGCGGCTGTGCCGGAGCGCTCCAGCACGCCCGACCCGGCCGTGGACAGGGAGAGCGAGTCGGTGGCGGGCGCGGGCGACCGAGACGCCCCCAAGAAGTGGTTCGAGCTCATGCCCGTCGTTCTCGAGAGAGTGCGCGCGCGCGGCAGGGAGATGACGACGCGTACGCAGCCTGCTACCGCGTGTGAACCTCTCGCATACCTGGGACCGATCGCAGCCTAACACTCTGGCGTGTTAATGCTGCTGTGGCCTGTAGAGTTCGGAAAGCCGCAGTGCGCGAAATGCTCGCTGGGTGGGAGCGACTCGACGCGCGACGCGGAGCTCAAGTGCCTGACGGACGGGTGCGCGACGCACAACGTCCCGACGTGCGCGCCGTGCTTCATCAAGGCCCACGCGCTGCTCACAGGGCCCGGTCATCGAATCCAAGACCTCTCGAGTACGTGTGGTGGCGTCACGGGGCTGGGCTCAAGAGGTATCTTGGTGGCTGACAGCCGCGTTGTGGACGCAGAGTGCCCACTGTGCCAGCACGAGCGCCTCGCCTACTGGTGCCGCGACTGCGACCTCGACTTCTGCGAGACCTGCTTCTCCGATATCCACAGCGTGCGCAAGGTTCGCACGCACCGGCGCTTTGCCGTCGAAGGTACGCGCGAGCATGAAGCGAGACATGCTACGGTGACTGCAGGTGTGGACACTGACGTGACGGTGGCGATGCAGACTCTTCCGGCAAGCATATCGCAAAGTCCAATTGGTCGTCGCATTTCCACGCGAATGTGATGCAAGTGCTGGCCGTTCTCAAGCGGCCATACTCTTCCGACGTGAAGAAGCCACCACAAAGCGTATCAACCACGGATGGCGCAGTGTCGGTTGCCTCTATGGATACTGCACCCAACGGGAAGCGCAAGCGCGAGATTAACCCCGCGGAGGTGATCACCATCGACTCAGACAACGACAGCGACACGGCAGGAGGCCAGACGCCGACGACAGGCTTCAAGCGCATTAGCAGTGCTCCTCACACAAACAGCATGATACGCCCACCACCCACTCCACATCCCCGCGCGACTGCCAGCACGACTTCGACGACCGGGATCGTCCTCGCCCGGTCGGTTACACAGCAACTGCAACCCGTCGAGCATCTGCAGTACGCGACTGCTCCGGCCACAAGTCAGTTCCAAGCGCCTCCAATGCCGGTATCGTCGGCGTCGCCTTCGGTACCGGCGCCACTACCGAGGCCTCTACCGTTCCCAGAGGAGCTAATGACTGAAGAATCCCCGTTCGGCAACGTCTCGACTCCTGAACCAATATCGTTCAGCTCGACAAGCCAGCAAGCTACCCCGCTCAACTCCCTCTACAACTCGACGCCCATGGGCATGCCGTCGCGCGGCTTCAATGTGACTCCGATCCAAACGACTAATGTCGACAACAGTACACCGAGATGGTCGACGTCGTCGCCAGCGACTACCCCCCCAGTGTCAGTCGTCAGTCAATCCACTCCGGCAGAAGTGAGCATGGCCGGAAGCGCGGCAAATGGGGCGATGGCGAGCTATAACATGATGCCTGGCGCTGCAGCCATGAACAGAGGCAATCCACTGCTGGAGGCGATGATTGGGCGTTACGACGCCCAGAACCACGCGGTCTACGAGCTGGAGTGCAGGATCCAGCAGCTGAATGAAGAAATTGTCCAAGCAGCGTCGCGTGGTCCGTATGCTGCCGCCCCGCTCATGGCGGAGCTTACCAACACCCAGTCGACTCTCCGATCGGCTCTCGAGCGTCGGGACCGCTTGTTTGTGATCGTTATCGTGCAGTCCCCCGATATCATCCGCAAGGTCCGACAGATACGCTTGACAGAGGTTATGGACGTGCCGCAGGTGCCGCCGCTGAGCCACCGAAAGTGCTTGCAGCTGTCGTTCAACATCAACAGCCACAAGAACACGCTGCGGACGTTGAATAACCAACTGGCCACCGCGATCAGCTCGTCCGGTATGGCAAACGCGAGCGCCGTGAACTTGAGGATCCAGCAGCTGAGTTCGTCGATTGCCGCGCATGAGCAGAGCATGCAGCAGCTGATTGAGGATCGGCAGAGCGAGTTTGTGCGGATCGTGCAGTTCAGCGAAGCCATCCGTGACGCTCTGAAGATGGAGTTTCGGCGCTACCAACAGCAGCAGATGCAGCAGCAGCAACAGCAGCAGCATTCGCAGGCTCAACCGTACCGCGTGCCGTGAGCGATGACAACACTCGCGAGCACTTGCTTTCTTGAGACGAACCGCAAGAGAAGAACATTCGGCTAGGGGAGAAGTCGACGAGAACGCCATTATTTAAAAGCGCAAGCGACCAACTGCACAAGCGAGCAGACCCGGATGGTGCCGTGGGCGGCACTGCTCAGCCGTGGCGATAGACAAGAAAGCCGACGTGTCCGAGGAAGAAGTAAAACATCCTGCACCAGCACGAGAACACGTGAGTCCGCTGCTCATTGTCATCGCTCGGTGGTGCGCTGTGAATGAGGCTAATCGAGGTGTTGCCGCGTGCCGACAGCCGCGCTCTCACTCACTTTTTGACTTCGTGCGAGACGAACGAGCCGAAGGACTTGCCGACGATTACGTGCCACGCGCCGTCCTGCGCGTCCTCGACCTCCTTCTTGATCTGCTGGGCGACCTCGGTGAAGTGCGTCTTCTCGCCCTTGTACAGCGCGCGCAGGGCGTTGGTGGCGCTCGCGAGGATCAGCTCTTCCAGCTCCTTGGTCGTGTCCTGGTACACGACGCGCAGCGCGCCGACGGCGACGTCGTCCTTCTTCTGGGCCTTGGACATGCCGCGGGGACGGACAACACGGTGCGTTTGCCCGTTGACAACTTTCTATCTATATCCTCGAGGCGCTTCGACGGGGAGCGCAAGCGTTCAAGCAAAGAGGCGCGACCCGCGGCCCAAGGGACTGATCGCAGTGGCGCTGAATGGCGACCGAACTCCTGCTGAGAGACCTGTGACGTCTCGGCACCCGCGCGGACAGTCGGCAAGGCACTCGCGTTTGGGTCGCAAGTATCCGGGTCGGATACGCACGAACGCGCGCACGAGGGCCGCGGAAACAACGATGCAGTCGCCTGACCGGTCGCTCATCGACACACTCATCAGGGGCACGGTGCACTGCGTACTGTTTGGAGACGATGGCTGCGCAGACGACTCTCGGCCATCAACACTCGTCTGCGAGGAGACGCCAGCACTGAAGCAAACGGCGCCGGACGAGGGTCCAAGACCAGCGTCTTCTTCTCCCGAGCCACCACCGCAGACCGATATCAGGGCCCCAGCATTGACAGACACGACTGATGCTCGGTCACGGAGGCTGTTACGGCAGCTCTTCGGCGACAATGCAGTTGGCTGTCTAGACGAGGACGAGGCGAGCAGTGAGCGGGAGCCCGAGGACGTGGACATGACCCTCATTCCCCAGCAGCGAGTGCTCCAGTGCTGCTGCATGTGGTCACGCGAGACGTTGGCGAGCGTCAAGGCCGCGCTCAAGGCGTTTCTTCGGTCCATCTCGGCCCACACTGGGCGTGGCGGTGCTGCTCTCCGTGTGCTGCCTGCCATTGATGCTGCAAGCGACAGCGAGCCTCGTCCAGACCGGCGGTACGCACAAGTGTACGAGACGTACGCGCTGGTCAAGCTCTTCCTGCTGGAGAAGGACGATCGCTACCGCGCACTGAAGCTCGCAGAGCCGGGAGTGGGCGGCAGCAGGACCCAAAGGCGAGGAATCGCGATGGAATCCGCCGGCAGCAGGCGGAACGCGACCGCCCAGCACCGCTTCCTTGTGCTCCTGCGCGTGCAGCTCGCACTCTACGCGCATTACTTCGAGCTCGCGTACGGCCGCAAGGTGCGTGCGCGTCCCTGGCCATGAATGGCGCCGCCCTGAGGGCTGACCGTGTGTGCGTCGCTGCAGATCACGCAGGACGCGGACGTCTGGCCGGTGCAGTCGGTCTACACGCACTTCCTCACGCACCGCCGCCTGCTGGCGACCGGGTAGAGCTTTGCACCACGAGTTGAGAGCTGGACGTTGCTCCGTCGGCTTTCACGACCGCCGTCTAATTCAACCCTGCGCGCTGGCCAAGTCGCGAGCGCGCCATCCATACATTACACGCCACGGGTCCACCCACTGCCTATCTAATCACCTGGCACTCGCACCTCGGCTCACACGTAGGTCGGGATGAGGTCCGTCTTCTTGGTGTCGAGGCAGGGCACGGAGAGCCAGGCGTAGTAGAAAGCGACGCCGCCGAGCACGTGCATGCAGCCCTTGACGAAGCCGAGCGCTCCCCACGAGTCCTCGCCGCCGGCGAAGTAGATGGGGATGCCGCCCGTGAGCGCGGCCGAGGCGAGGAAGAAGAGCGCGAGCTTGGCGTTCTCGCGGTTGACGGGCGCGATGGTCTTATCGCGCGAGGCGAGGCGGCGGTAGGCGACGCCGCCCATGTAGCTGGCGACGAGCAGCGCCTCGTAGGCCGTCGTGTTCCACCCGTCCTTGGACTTGGTGAGCCACGAGCAGGCGAAGGCGACGTAGCGCAGCACGATGTTGCGGTCCTCGTCGCGGAAGCCCATGAGGTGCACGCAGAGCAGCAGGAAGTAGGTGACGGAGAGCACGTCCGAGATAAAGTGCCACTGCAGCTCGCGCAGGAAGAGGTCGGCGCGGAACGCCTCGGCCGCGTTGAAGCAGAACGAGATGAGCAGCTGGAAGACGCCGATGAACAGCTCGAAGTGCCGGTGGTTCTTCTTCATGACCGTCAGCGCCGGCACCATGGCCGCGTCCGTCAGCGCGAGGAAGAAGAAGCGCCCCATGGCCGCCAGCATTATGAGGTGGGCTGCGTGGGGGAGGGTGGCGGCTGATTGCAGACTGGCTGCTCGCACTTCACGGCGGACTTGCCGTGCCGTCGGTATAGTGAAACCAAGTGAGGGAGAACGAACAGCGAGGAGTGTTCAGACTTTTCATCCAATGCGGAGTGATCGAACTTGCCATAAACATATCGCGGAGCGCGTGGATTGGCAGATATTCGCACAAAAGGAACGTAATCGCACCGGGAATAAACCGGTTTTCAATCTGGGTGTCGGTACTGATACCGCCATCCCCGAGAAGCAGTAGTTTGCAAAACTAGCCGCATCTCAATCTCTTTAAATCCGATACCCTCCGATTTCAGCTTTGGTCATCAGCATTCCACCGGATCTGATTTCACAGGTGGCGCAAAGAACAGGTTGAACTCCTGCCGCGCGCATTCACGTCCCCACTCATTAGAAAAAGCGCGCGGCCAGTAGCAGCAGGAAAGGGCAGGAAAGGCCGGCAAGAAAGGCGTCAGACTGCCACGGGAGTGCGGCATTTCCCATCTCGCCTTGGCTAACACAGCGCGACTCCCGGCGCATCCAGAGCATCTAGAGAGGCGAATGGCGGCGACGCGCCTGGACGGGCGGGCCGTGAGCGCGGCGGTGCAGGCGGCCGAGCTGGCGCCGCGCTCCGCGGACTTCCGCGCGCGCGTGGGGCGGCCGGTAGGGCTCGCGGTCGTGGTCGTCGGCGCGCGCAAGGACTCGGCCACGTACGTGCGCATGAAGCAGCGCGCGTGCGAGGCCGCGGGCATCGCGTCCTGGAAGGTGCAGATCGACGTGCCGGGCGACGAGGGCGACGAGCTGGCGCGCGAGCAGCAGGACGCAGTGGTCGCGCGGCTGATGGACACGATCTGCGAGCTGAACACGCGCGCAGACGTGGACGGCATCATCGTGCAGCTGCCGCTGCCGCGCTTCTGCGACGAGGACGCGGTCCTCAAGACCGTGGACCCGCGCAAGGACGTGGACGGGCTGCACCCGGCGAGCCACGCCGCGCTCTTCCAGCACGCGGCCAGCAAGGCGGTCAAGGGCGAGCAGGCGCCGCGGGACTTCAGCGTGCCGTGCACGCCCGCGGGCTGCATCGAGCTGCTGGACCACTACAGCATCCCGCTCGAGGGCAAGCACGTCGTGGTCATCGGCCGGAGCAAGATCGTCGGGCTGCCCGTCTCGCTCCTGTGTCTGCACCGCAACGCGACCGTCACCATGTGCCACTCGCGCACGACAGACCTGCCGCAGCGCGTGCGAGAGGCGGACATCGTCATCGCGGCGATCGGCCGCGCGCGATTCGTGCAGGGCGACTGGATCAAGCCGGGCGCCGCCGTGATTGATGTCGGCATCAACGCTGTCGACGACGCCTCCAAGAAGGCCGGATACCGACTTGTGGGCGACGTGGATTACGATGCGGCGGTCCAGGTTGCGGGAGCCATCACGCCCGTGCCGGGCGGCGTCGGACCCATGACAGTCACCATGCTGCTGCGCAACACGCTCAACGCTGCTGATCGGAATTCGCAACCCGAGATCAGCGAGCAGGCCCACGAGGGGCCGTGATCTGCCTGCTTTGTATACTTGTACGTGACCGGAGGCTGATCACACCAGCCAGCAACTCTAGACAACGGCCAGCCATCACCCATCCCCAGATTCCTCGCCCAAAGGTGAGGAAGACACGCGCTGGCTGCCAGCTGACCGAGCAAGGCAGCAGTTGGATGTAAGTGCATACACGTCCGCGTTCCCTTGTTCAAACCCAATGCTCCATTGATGTCTACCTATCTAGTCTTCGTTCAAATCACCGACCAACGATGGCCATGGCATCCTCGTTGTCACTCTCGTCTTCCGATGAAAACCGGCCGGACTCTTCCACAAGCTGCACCTCCTGGTGGAGTTCTTCCCAGTCATAACCCTGTACCGGAGCTCGCGTGGATGCTGGCGTGGCGCCTGCGAGTGCGGCTGACGGGACATGGTACGACTGCGAGGACGCCTGCTGATACGCCAAGTTGTTGACCGCTTCGAACAGCATGCGATCCGTCGCGGAGCCGCCTGCCTCGCCGCTAGCAGCGCCTCGCCCGTGGCCGTGCGTCGATGTCACCATCGCCTTGACGCAGGCGAAATGCCCATACGCAGCAGCGACCTGTCCCGGCGTCTCCCAGTCGCTGTTGACCGCGGCTGTGTCCGCACCGCGCGCTACAAGGAAGCGAGCAAGCGCGACGTTGCCGGCAAAGGCTGCCCAGTGCAGCGGAGTGTCGCCTCGCTCGTCTCCGATGTTCAGGTGTGCCCCATGCTCTACCAGCATCGTCAAGATACCCAGCGCGTCTGTTGCGGTTGACGGCGAGTCTTCAGCGTTCGTGGACGGCGAGGCTTCGACTGCAAAGTGAACCGCCGAACGCCGCATGTCGTCACACTCGTTGATGACGTGGCTGCCTCCATGCGCCAAGAAGAGCGACACCATGGCGGTGTCTCGAGCGAGCACAGCGAGATGCAAGGATGTTCGGCCCTGACTATCTCGTTGCCGCTGCAAACGATGGTCCCACCGCGTTGATGATGTCTCTGTCGATGAGGATTGTTCATTGATCGCCAGCATTTGTTTGGCGCATTCTGCCAGGCTCTTGGACGCCACGATGTGAAGCGGGTACCGCCCACTTTGGTCAGGTACGTGAAGATCTGAGGGCGACACCGGCAGACCAGGGCGGTGAAGGAACGCGACAATCTCGACTTGGTCTTCTTCGCACGCGCAATGCAGCACATTCTGTCCGCTTTTGCTGGTCAGCAGCAGATCGGCGCCGCGCTTGGACATCCGCGACAAGAACTCCAAGTGTCCGTGGGCAGCGAACAGCATTGACGGTGTCTCGCCGTTCATGTCCATCGCGTTGACGTCGACCTTGTCTTCTTTTAAGAGGAAATCGAGCATCTCGAGGCGGAAACGGTAGTTCTCGGTTGAGAACGTGAGCAGGTGAAGCGCATTGCGCAGCATCATGGGCTCGACCGCACCGAGGTCTGCGCCAAGCGACTGAAGGAACATCGCGTCCTCGACCGACGCACTCTCCACCGCGTCGAACACGCACAGTGACTGTACTCTGGAGCACCGAGGACGCAACGATGCCGACGTTGGCGAGACCATGGAGCTGGCGGCTGGCAGCTCGCCCGAGGCCGTGAAGGACGCCGAGTGCTGCTGGCGCCGGTGCATCGACCGGATCTTGCCCATTGACCGCGTCAAGGCACAAAAGTGCGGCAGCTCCAGCTCCCCGACATCATGAAACGGCATCTTGCGGTCGGCGCCGGCCTCGTGGCTCCGCACACACTCGTCCGACGCGAAAATGGGCAGCGCGTCGGTTGCGATCTCTGTGATCGCGTGCCGGATCTCGTCAATGGAGTGCGCCTGGCGATCCAGCATGACAAGCAGCTTGCGCGTCATCGGCGCCTCGAAGCGAAGTCTCAGCGTGCCTGTCGAGGTGTTGGTGTCCCAGGTCCGCCGCCACTCCAGCCACGCGCTCGCGTGCTTGAAGTAGAAGCGAAACTCATCGCCTTTGGATTCGTCCAAGCCAGAGCTGGACACACCCGGGAGCGACGAGCACTTGGTGAGGAACCACAGCAGCGCTCGGCGTTGGTAGCGACGGACGAACCGCTGGATGAGCCTCGCAGCGGCATCGACCACCAATACGCTGCTGATTCCCGTCGTAAAAATGTACGGCAGCTCCCGAAGCATCCAGCGCTCGATCACCGCGCCGACATTGACGCGCACCAAGAGCTGGTCTCGGTCGCTCATTTCCTGCCGAAGCATCGCAAAAGCGTCGCTGACTTCTCGCTCCTCGCTCGCTTTGGCTTGCTCCCGCGACTCGACCTGGTGCTTGCTCTCCATGCAGCTGAACGCTCGAGACCGACTCTGGAAGGTTTGCGCCGCCGACACGCGACGCTGCGCCTTCTGCATCTTGGCCTGCCGCTTCGCTTGCGCGATCATCTCGGACTCGCGAGCGAGCATCTCAGCGCGCTTCCGTCGCCGCATCCGGACGCGCCAGTCCTGGTAGCAGTGCTGCACGCGCACCGCGAGGACCGACAGCTTGATCTCCTCCAGCCGCTCGTCATGCTCCCGCTTGGCCTCCAGCGCCAGAGCGTATGCTTGACGAGCACACCGGCCACGCCAGACGGCACCGATGTGCGTCGCCGCTGCGAACTGGTTGACAGATCGGAATCGACGCCACGCGCGGGCGATACGGCGACTGCTTGCCCGCATCTTGACCGCGACGACTTGCTCCTGCGTCAACGCTTCGTCCCCTGTAGATGCTAATCCAGTCGTGGCTTGCCTTCTCCTCTTCCACTGCAGGTAGACGCGCTGGATGCGAGAAGCAGCCAAGTTCTGCTTCTTCATGAGCGCTTGGTGGTCAAGTTCGCGGCGCTTCCGCCCCACAACGACCACGAACGCTCGCTGGATCGTTCGTGCGCTGGCGTCTTCCACCACTGCGTGCCTAGCGATCTGCTCCGTGCGCTCTCTGGTGGCTTGCTTCCATCCTCGCCACGCCCGCTGGATGCTTCGTGCAGCACAACGCTGTTGGATGAGCGCGGCTTGCTGCAGTATCCACCGACGACGCCCCTGCGCGTCGCACCACTGCCGCCAGCTTCGTTGGATGACGCGAGCGCAGCGCCGAAGGCGGATGGAGTGCAGGCGAGTTCTCCTCCCTGCTTCCTCCTCGCGAGTGCGCCGCCAGCCCTGCCAGTTGCTTTGAATGCAGCGAGCAGCTCGACGCGTTCGAAGCAGAGACTGACACTCGTCCCTCATCTGCGTCGCCTCTTGGGCCTCCCGCCACTCCCGCCAGTTGCGTTGGACGACCCGAGCGCACTGCCGCGAGCGGAGATCGCTCAGCCGACGATCCATGCGCTCACGGAACTCCTCCTCCGCTTGTTCGAGCTCGCGTTGCCGCTCTCGGGAGTTGCGCCAGCCGGATTGGATGTGCCGCGCGCACTCGCGTCTCTTGATGGCATCGACTTGGAGCACCCTCTTGTCCATTGTTGCACGCTGGACGCGTCGCTGACCGCTGTGTCGGCGCCAGCCGCTTTGAATATGGCGCGCGCATTCGCGTTCTTTGACGGCGGCGATGCGGTGCAGCCTCCTCTCGAACTCCTCCTGCTCTAGCTGCAGCTGGTACCGCCGCAGCTGTGCAGTTCGCCACGCGACTCCAATTTTCCGAGAGCACTCCCGCTGCTTTGCGGCTGCTACGCGCTGCTGTTTCCGCTCCAGTTCCTTCCGTTCCTGCTGCAGCCTCTGCTGTTCCCGTTGTCGCTGCTCCTGCTTGTTCCATCGGAGCTTCGCTCTCCGCCACGCGCGTTGGATCTTGCGAGCGCACTCTCGCCGTCGATTAAGTCGGACGCGCTCCTTCAAGCGCTTAATGCTGTCATGATGCGCGCGTCGTCGTTGAACGTGCTGGCGCCACAGAGACTGGATGCGCTTGGCGCATTCCCGCCGCTGAACGAGCTTGACGACTCGCAGCTGGCGCTCACGCTCCTCTCGTGCTTGCCGCTTGCGGCGCACGGACGCAAGCCATGCTCGCTGTATCCGCCGTGCGCACTCTCTTCGCCTCACGGCCTCCACAAGCAGGCGCTTCCGCTCTCGCTCTCGGATACTGCGCCGCTTTCGATCGGTGTATCGCCTCCACGCCGTCTGGATATGCCGCGCGCTCTCTCTTCGTTTGATGTTCTCAAGGCGCTTGTACCGACGATCGCGCTCTTCAAGCTGCTGTTTCCTCTGGGCAGTAAAGCGTCGCCACGCTTGCTGGATGTGTCGCGCGCACTCTCTTCGCCTCACGGCCACTATGCGCTGCAGATTTTGATTGCGTTTCTCCAGTTCCGCCCCGTGCTTCGCCTCTCGCCTCCTGAAGCCACGCCACTCGTTCTGGATGTGTCGAGCGCACTCGCGCCGCTTGACCCCTTCAACTCGCTGCTGCTTACGCACTCGATCTTCGCGCAATAGTTGCTGTCGAGCGCTCCACCGTCTCCAGAATCTCTGGACAACTCGTGCACGGGCAGCTCGATGGAGTTGATGCAGTCGAACTCGACGCTTGGTGAGGAAGTCGCTGATTTGCTGGATCCCTTGCAGCGCTTTCGTCACACCAAGCAGTGCCTCACTCTCGCTCAGCAACTTGACTGCAATGACCATCTCGACGACGAACGAACGCAGGCGCTGCTCCGTGACCAACTCCTTCGCGTACAGCTCGGCCTGTCGGCGCTGACTTATCGCTTCTCCGCGTTTGGCTCGGGATTGATCGACGCGCTTGGTCACGAATGCTCCGATCTTCAGCGACGCCATCTCGCGCGACTGAGTTGCGACGAGCTCTGCCTGCCGACGCTTCCCAGTCTCTATGGCTTTCGCAGCGGCAGTCAGTGCGGCGTCCGCTTCCTTCTTCACGCGCGATACTCGCACCTGATGCGTCAGCCAAACATTCAACCGCGCGCGACTTGCGCCAAGCTGATTCTGCTGCAACTGCTCAGCCGCGCGCTGCACTTGGTCGTCCTTGATCTTCAGCAGTCGATCCCGACTCACCAGCTCCTCATGGGCTTCTCGGTGAACCGCTGCGAAGTGCGCTTCGAGCAAAATTCGCTGGGACTTCGCGCCTCGATCATGCTCCGACAAATCCTCTGCGGCCATCGTCTCTACTTCCTGCTTCTCAGCTCGAAGCTCCTTATGCTGCTGCAGTTGCCGCTGCTTGTCGCGTCGTGCTCGTCGCTCCAGACACCGGCGATCCACAAATGACTTGATGGTACGGCGCGACATCTCTTGCTGAAGCTGCCTCTCGTTGGACAAGCACACTTGCATCTCGCTCTCGTGCGCGGCGCTTGCTCGAAGCATCTGCTTCTCCGCCTTGGCGAGCCGCTTTTCAAGCAGACGTTGTTCCAATCGCATCTTCTGCCGCCATCGCTGAGTCTCCTGATCGGTTTGCTCCGTCTTGGCGCTCAACGCCTTCAGCTTCTTGTCAGCCTGACTGCGTGTCACCTCGGCGATCTGCAGCTTCCGCTTCAGCGCGCAGGTGGTCATGAACCACTGGATCTTGTGCGCCGCGACCTCTCTACGCTTCTTGTCGATCGTCCGCTGGTGCCTCTCGACCACCTTCTCGTAGTGAAGCTGTATCGCCGCTCGCTCGCCTTCGGACTGCTTCCACTTGCTCTCCAGCTCCACCATGCTCGCCTTCATCATGCTGGTCCACTGCGTCTGGCGCTGGTGCTCGATGCGCAAAGTTCGCTCGTGGTCTCGCTTGGCCTTGGTCCACTTGAGGTTCTCTTTAAAGACGGCCTGTCGAGCCGAGGCTTGGGCCTTTGCTAGTCGTCGGCGTAGGATCCATTCACGCAGAACCTGCTTCACGATGCGAGTCGCTTGCTCCCGTCGCTCGCGTAGCTTTCGCAGCTTTTCCTGCCGCTTCTTCATCCGTCGGAGTCGATCTCGACGCCGCCGCCACCAGCGCAAGATCGTTTCTTTCGCGTGCTCGCGCTGGCGCTTCCGTTTGGAGATCCCGACGTAGAACCGCAGGCGGTGGAAGCACCTGTGCACGAGATGAAAGTCGTCCGAGCGATGCCCAACCACCTTCCGGTAGGCGTACCCTGCCCACGACTTCTGCATCGCGCGTGCAGCCGCGTGCTGATCTTCCAATCTCCTCCGCTCCTGATCTTGCCGTCGATTGGCAACGCACTGCGTCCCAAACCGATGGATCGTTCGCTGGGCTGCAGCATTTTGCAGTCTGCGCTTGATTGATCGTTGGTGGTGAGCGTTGTCCCTCCATGATGCGAAGTACCGCCGCAACACCTTCAACTCGCGCTCGAGGTACCGAGGGGCGTCGTCCTTCTCCACTACCTGGACCGGTCGAGAACGAGCTTGCTGGAACGCAGGGAACACTGTCGCCGGCAGTTGATAGCTCCGGTCTACCTCGATTTCGTAAAACCGGTGCCCCATGTCGAAAGCAGCCACTTGAACATCACGGCATAGGTCGAAAACGCGATCCAGAGCGATGACACCGGCCTCTTCAGCCTCGTCATCGCACTTCACAGCGCCGGTCACACCCCTGAAGTGCGAATCTGGCCCCGTGCTGTATACCGGCTCGCTTCTGGTGCTCATCGGCTGTCTAATGGCCACACTGCCGCTCGCGACAGTATCCAGAAGTGGCTGCAGCTCGACCTTCCGCTTGATCGCAATGCTTTCGTCTTCGCCATTGGCGGATCGATAGCTACTCACAGCAGACACTCCTCTCGTGTTGAGCGATTTGGAGCTGCCACCATGCCTTTCGTCGTACGGCGTGGACGCCAATGACCCACCGGCGTCAAAGCGAGGTAGCAAATCCAGCGCCTTCGCGATTTGCGATGCCATCGTAATGCTTTCGATAGCCTCTTGACCGGCTGGCTGGCTATAACCTGATGCGGAGCTGGAGACGCAACTTGAAGTCGTCGGTTGGATGCAAGGCGCACGATTGCTACCTAGCGATCTCCCAGCTAAAGTTGTCTGGCTCAGTTGAGTAGAAGATGACGACCCACAGGCGCTGCTGGGACTGCCTGGGGAGTATCCATTCATGTCAGAGCCATTGTCAGGATGGCTGCTTGGACAAGTCGAGGATACTACCGCCTCCGATGACAATGATGGCGATCGTGAGCGTATATCCGCTTCACATCTGCGTG